>VZRV01003964.1:2108896-2122901 GCA_013398115.1 Falcunculus frontatus | reverse complement strand
TGCTGGAGAAAAGGGTGATTTTTTTTTTTTTGTCTTAATCTCTTATTTTAGTTTACTCTTAACTCTATTAGTAATAAACTTTCTTTCATATTCTTGAAGTTTGAGCCTGTTTTGCATTTCTTCAAATCTGTTATCTCACAGAAAGTAAGAAATGCGAACTAAACCACTACAAACCAGATCTCTTACCATGAGAGGGATTTTTCTCCCCTGGTCCCCATCTTGCAGTTTGGATACTTCTCCAACTTGCACTATGCTTGTGGACCTTAATGGGGAACATAACAAGAGAGAACACTGCCTGTTTAATAGACTCTTTAGAATGGAAATCAGCTAAAATACTGCTGTGGTGCATAAATATGCTTATTTGCATATCTGCATTTTACATTTATAACAAATCTTTAATGTTTTGCTTGTGCAGGCGTGTTTCCAGCAGCTCAGTAGCTCAAAGAGAAAAATAGTTTAGAATAGCAGCAAAAGAGTTGAAACTGAAATTACGATTTTTTCCCCTGTCCTTATGTTATTAGGAACTCTGTTTGAGAAATTGTACTGTATCCCTCACTGGCTCATAGGAATTATTCTTTGTGACTATCACCAATGTGGACAGTAAAATTAAAAGGTATGGCAAATTAAAGGCAGAATAGCCAGTCCGTAATATAGACAAATAAGCTTTGAATTAGGTTTTAAGCAGTATTTGATGAAAAAAGGTTCAACATCAATAAAAAGAACAATAACCCTTCCAGTAACCATGTACTTTTTGGTTTTGTATTTCTGTTTTGATGGAAGAGTTAGCACTTTTTTACCCATTGTTTCTGAAGAAATCATGAATTTTAATGCTTCATCACTGAGAAAAAAAAATCGTCTCAAAAGTTCTGTTTTTCACTAATGAGTCTCTCAGGTAACTAGAAACAAAAAAATATTCTTAGCCACTAGATGCAATTTACAATGAAACTTGAATTAAATGTTCTGTAGAATTTTGACAAAAATCCTCATATTACAAATAGGTTTTGGACAACAACCTTACCCTACAAAAAATAGCTATGTTAGAAGATGTCTTTGAACTGTCCCATTTTACCCATGTTTCAGGTCAAAAGTATTCAGGGTGCTGCTTATTGCTATTCCTTCACTGTGCTCAGGCCAACAGCAGAGGGCACACCTCCCTGCTGAAAGTCTCCAAGCAGGAGATTGTGCGACGGTGCCTCATTCTGATTAAAATATTTCGTATCAAGAGCGACGCTTTGATTAAAACAATGCAGTTTCAACAGTCAGTAACACCTCTGAAAGAAGGCATTTCTCTTGTGCTGTTTATTTAATAGTCAATTCTGTACAAAACCATGAGATTTAGTTATGCCTAATGCAACTTCCAGAATAAAGGTGCTATCACAGATCACTGAAGTATCGTTTAATTGTGGAATGATTTGGAAAGAACTTTAAAGATCATCCAGTACCAACCCCCCTGCCATGAGCATGGGCAGGGAACCTTTCACTAGACCAGACTGATCAGGGCCACATCCAACCCAACCTGGCCTTGAACTCTTCCAGAGATGGGGCATTCACAACCTTTTTGGACAACCTGTTCCAGTGCCTCACCACCCTCACAGTAAAGAATTTCTTCCTAATATCTAATCTAATCCTCCCCTCTCTTAGTTTAAAGCCATTCCCCTTGGTCCTGTCACCACACACCCTTGTAAAAAAGAACTAAAATTTTTGGAACTCCAAAAATTGAATGTATTTGGTTACCTTGGACAAACATCTGCTCCATATATACAGCTCCACAGATACAGCTCAAATTGATTCTCAAGCAATAGCAGTGAGATATATAGATATATTTATATACATATATTTTTATATATATATACCTCGCAAAGCTACATTCAAACTGATCAGCAGTTCCAGTTGAAGGGTGCAAATCCTGAAAATGTATCATTCAAGTAACAATTTTCAGCAATCTCCTGACATACAAATGTGATTTTCAGCTTCTGGTCCTAAACTCTAGGGTCTGTGGATTCTTTTAAACATGAAAGACAAGCAAGAAGAGCAAGCCTGCTTGGTGAAACCCCTAACAGAAGGCAAGTAAAATATACCAACATAGCAGTCTGTGTTTCTCTTTTGTATGTTATATCTATAAATCTTTGAGTCTGTTGCCTATGTATGCTGTTTTCATATTAAGATACAGAGTTAAAAGGAAAAGACAAAAACATAGGACTACCCCATCATTTTTGATACCGACTGTCTTAATGTTTTGTCAGTATAACTGCAAAACATAAAATCTGTTTTTATTATCATTCTATGTCCACCTACGAATCTTTTCTAGTAGTTAAACATATTAGTTGCAATTAAATATACTTCCTGAATATGAGATACATAATGACAGCTATAAAGTTTTGTTGGTATTTGCTAGAAAATATGGATTACATATTCCTAGTACCCAGTTACAAGAAAAGATTATGAATACTTCATTATTTGGACACAAGTTTTTCCCTTGCTTCAGACTTTGGCTGTTCTTTTAACTGGGACGGGAAGTTATAGGACAGACAGTTCTATACTTTTTATATATATTGACATACCACATTTCATAACTTAAAATAAATGCTCAGTTAGTATTAAAAGCCTGAAACTGTAGGCCATAGCAGATAAAATTCTCCAGTTAAGAAGACACTTTTTCCCTCACACAGAGGAGCCAGGTTTGATCCTATCCACAACAACCAGCTATGCACACACAAACTGAGCAGTATCTCTGGCATTAGCAAAGCCCAGTGCATGAAGCAGGTGTGAGGCAATACGAGACAACAGCTCTTTTATAAACATCAGTGTCCTACTATCTCACACCTTTATGCCATAGGCCAATGTTTACTATGACTTATTTTATTTTTGAGGTGATCCTTATCTCTTGCACGCTGTGCAGTACTTTGCACAAGGATGGCCAGAGCTTCCTCAGATCAAACAATGCCTGGTGGTTTGGAAGCGCCTTCCTATTTCACTCCAGAACTTTCATGACTTTGCAACTTTCCCCCACCGGTTTTCTTACAATAGCTGCATGGGAAGATTATCTAATACATTATTTCCTTATTTCATTTTGACCAGACCATTACAAATACCAATATCTTGATTCTTTGTAAATGTTAAATAAAAAAGGTCACCATGAGAGCTAGTGAAATATTTAGTAAGAGTATTTGCATTTGTTTTTTTCACAAATCAATTCATTATTGAGATACGTAGTATTTGGAACTTATAAAATGAAAAAATCATTTCAATGTTTTTATAATACAGTATTTTTCAGAAGAGCTTTCTGGTTTTTTTTCTGACTAGTGTCCTTAAAATAAGAGTATTTTACATTCATTCCTATACTATGTTAATTTTTCACTTCATACTCTCAAATAAGGTCAGTAGGTGTCCTGCTATGCATAAAGTTAAACATATCTACAAGTTTTATATATATTTTAAGCACATTTATAATGTAGGTTCAGAGCTTTAGACATTAAAACTTTGAACACATTCATCTAGAAAGCCAGGGATTCACTTCTATTTATACTATGAAGTTTTGCCAAGGATATCATATTTCATTAATCCCAGTTTCCTGGAAGGGTGCTAACACTTTCCCTGCAGAGCAGGGTAGCCTAAAATGTGTAGACAATAATCAGTGGTTGACGGAATATAGGGTTGTGTTTTAAGAAGTGTATTACCATCCATTATCCTCAGCCTTCCCATGCCCTGTGCTGCTGGGACATTTTTTGTGGTTGCTGTCTCAGCAATTTAGTCCCATCATTTTAATGCATTGGAAAAACATGACAACATCTGGACTACAAGTACAATGGAATGGAGGAATGCATAAGAGCCACAAAATGAATTATAAACTGCTTTAAGTCATATTATTGTAATTTAAATTTATAAATTATTTATTTCCATCCCTATTGCAATTTACAAAAAGCTCTTACTTTGGAAAAAATATTTCAGTGCTCTTTGAGTTCAGGTATTTCCTCCTAGCATGAAGATGATGTAAAAAAAGTCTTGAAATGGGTTTTCTCACCTAGATAAGGGATCTGCAAGAATTTGCCCAAATGGAAAGAGCTGTGCAACAAGCAGTAAGCTTTCAGCCACCCTTTCTAAGCTGCATTTCCTAGGACTTTGTTTAAAGTCAAACCTAATTTCTTTGCCATCTGGAAAAAAGCTGATTGCACAGCCACACTGTAACTTCAAGAATTAAAAAAATTAGGAAGGCTATTCAAAAAAAACACTACACTCTTTTCCTTTGAATCCTGGCTCATGGACTTTGCATGAGGTCAAGAGCTCCTTCATAACATTACCCTTACTCCCTGCATTCATGAAGAAGAAAAAAAAAAAGGGCTTGCCAGGTTTTTATTTAAAGTTGTAAGAACTAGCAGGTTAGACTTTAATTAAGAAATAATAGTAATTAATTATTTTAACAACAGTGATAGGATCATAGCTAAAAGCTGAAGTTCACTTTGGAACGTAGAAATAGCAGTAATGGGAGGAATCATAAGCCAGTTGTGTTGGGTTTCAAGAAGCAAACCAGTTGTTGTGTCAGTCACACACAGTCTGCTGCATTAAACCAGAGTCTAGAATTACTTTATAGCCAAGCTGATAAGACAGTGAAAAGGTCACAGTTCCGAAATCTTGGCTCCTCTTCCAAGAGATCATTTTACCGAATCTCTGCCATGCTCACCTCGTGCAGAAAGAATATTTTTCATAGTCATGAAATTGGCATTGATTATCTGATCAAGCAAAAGAAACTACGGAAGTATTTCCAAATTATATTCCCATTGCATCTGTGTCACAGGGTAAGATTTATATTTCCTTTGGTGTTATTCCTAAAACTTCATTCTTTTCTTAGAAAATTCAAAATTACCTTCCTCCACTCTTCTGTATTCTTTGTCACTGAATTTCTTTATATTGTCCCTATATCATGCTGCAATGCACCATCTGTTTCACACAAACCATGAATACATTTCAAATCTCTCTACATTCGTCCCATCTAACTAGTCACTTTCTTTTACAGTGGTTCAGGTGATAGTTCTTGACCCCAGACAGAAGATCTTTGATATTATCTATATAACTAATTCACAGTAACCAATACAGACTACAGATGTAGATGGCAGACAAGGAACTGCTGAGTCTTTCTATCACCCTGCCATGAGTGTGAACAGCTGCAGATGATTTGGTGCTCTGGCTCATGTAGGAGTAAAGGAACTTATCTCCTACATTATTCCAAAGGAACAATGATAATTGGTATCGTATCTGTTCAAAAGTCAAAATTTCTGTTCTGCAAGAAGCATACTCTGTTTCAAAATGGATGATATCGTTTTAGCAATCTGACTTGGATCAGAGACTAAGCAGGCGAAGCTGTCTCTCAGCAGAAGTTTGTGGTGGTAATTTTCCTTTGAACATTTTCTATTCTGATAAAACATAATTTCTGAACAACCAAAAAAAAAAAAAAAAAAAAAAAAAAAAAGATTGCAATCCACTTATGTTAGAGATGTACCTAAAAGCTGTAATATTCCTAGTCATCACTCCAACAAGTTTTACAGGTTAGAACACTACTTGCACAATGGTGTCTGAAATTCCTGACGTCAGCTGCGGACATCTGCAAAGGCAGATATCAGTAGTTTCCTATTACTGAGAATAGCCTGTAAGAAAAACAGGAAAATGTCAACAGGTTCCAGTTTTGCAACGCAGGATGACAAGGCAAGACTTACATAATCTATGATAAACCTTATTTTATATAGAAATAATTACTCCGTACACTCAGTTCAAATGTTTACAAATTAGATAATACCACAACTATTTAACTATGCTGCAGTACTTGTCAAGAATAAGGTCCTAAAAATGCAATCGTGCTCCTAAGTATGCATGAGACAGAGTTTAAGCCAGGCAAAATCCCATATGTGTTAGCAGAACTTAGCTTTAAAACAGTTGGGTATCAATCCCCAAAAGATTGCCTTGAAGATTCCTAGCAGTACAAAAATGGCCTGAGATCATTCCCAAAACATCTGAAGCTGATAGGACTTAGTAGGTTTTGGACCTCCTTTCATATTGAGAGAATTGCTAGTTGTATTAATGTAGTATTTAGTAATATATTGACCGTTTTCATGAACACTGATATTGTTTTCCACCATTAAGAGCTACTGAGATTAATTATTTCTTAGTGATTGTCAAAATCAACATTCTAAAATCCACATATAAATTTCTTAAATCACTGACATGGGTTTTAAAAAAGGCTGCACATCCATTGCTTTCTTTGTAGTCTTCATTTTTATACCATAATTATCCTTTGGGTTATTTAGTGTAAATGTCTTTGGACAACATTTGAACAGTTAGAATGATTTATATTTTAATTAGGCATCCAACTCACATCAGTGTTAGTATATGTACTGAATCAAAAGTAAACACTTTTTGATTGTGCAAACCACACTCTTTCCTTATTACAACCCTTTCTCTTAGCACAGTTTCTCGTGCCATTCAGAAGTCATATGGACTCAATAAAGGTTGGTAAGAAAATGTTAATGTCTTTCCTGTTCGAGCAGGCATATAAGAGCCCATAGGTAAGTTAGAAATTCAGAAGAAATTCAAATCAGAGATCTTTATTTAACAGTTTTCATCAGCACTAGTAGATTTTTTTAAAGAAGACAGCACCTTGCAAGGAGAAAAAAAAGCAAATTTTGAGCTGCAGTTATCAAGGTAACAGTGGTAAAAGCAATCTTTAACAGAAAAACAGATTTTTTAATAATCTATTTATTTATTTTAGTTATAAAAATAATCAGTTACATGGATTATTAACATATCAAGTGTCTTTATAATGTATACAATTCCATGGGAAAATGACATCAAGTTACTATTGGTACAGAATTAGAAGCAAAAAACATCAATTATTTATTTTACCTGGGACCTGACCACTGGCACAAGTCATACTCTATTGCCAATGGAGACCTTTGGTCTCCTATAGATGCTAAAACTAAATATGTCAGAACAGATCAGTTTCTGGGTCTTCTCTGAGTGACTTGGAAACCTTCCAGATGCAAAGAGATCATCCATGTTGGACTTTCACTCCACATGAAATTTAAGCATAAGGATGAAGAAAACCTATCGGGTTAGCAAAAAGGGGGCCTGAAGAAGGGGATGTGAGACATTTCTTTTTTCATTCTCTTTTAAAAAAAAATTATATAGAAAGACTACTTGCTTTTCCGGAGTATTTATATAGATTAGGATATGCTTGCTAATTCTGTTATACTAGTTGGAAACACCCTTTAAATGTCAGAGAAGATCCAAATTATGTTCTTTAAAATTAAGCCTTGTTAGCAAGTGTTCTTGTGTCAATGGTAAAAGGTAATTTCCCAGTACGAAACCTCCAGGATACTCACTGGTTTGAGAAGGAGACTGTAGGAGGATACTTTCTAAACACAGTTACTCAATTGTGTTGTTTTTTGTTTTTTTTTTTTAATCTACAGTGGGAGATTTATACATATGCAAAAATCACACTATCACTCCCAATGAAAACACTCTGGACTAGGTTTTTTTTTCCCTCGGAGAGTGTTATTACCTTGATAGCAAAGGAGATTTCTTTCTGTTGATGTGTAATGTTGCAAATGCTGTAAGAACTCCAGGTACATCTTTCTAGGCATCATGCTCAATTACAGGTGCCTATCACTACAGTGGAGGTCAGTACACTTTTATGTGCTTGTAAGCAAGGAATTAATGACAGTGACAATAAGCAATGTCAATAACATCTGAGTACACCTGGGGCAGCTCATACTCTAAATTCAGAAAACATCAAATACCTATGATTGTTACTTCTGTGAAGAAATAGACCTTTAAAATACTGTCATACTCTCTGGAGTAGAAGATGTGTTCACATAAATTTCACTTGAATTTTGGAACTGTGTCTAAGAGAGACGTGCAGATTTACTATGACTGATGCACTCATATATATACCTAGAATTAAAACCTTCAATGACTTTGTCTTAACTGCTTAAAGTGTTGGGTTTTTTCTCTAGATACCTAAAAATAATCTCATATAAAAAGATGTGAAAATGGAAAAAACTGCTTGCACAGTATAAAAATCTTTGAAATCTATAACTTGGCTGTCAGAAAGACTTTATTGATTGATGAAGTTTCTACCATACTTCATGCATTTGCAGGGCTGACCGGAGGACCCCTCTCTGGAACATAAGCACTGCAGCAGTTTCATTTCCATTGAGGCCAAACTAATGAGCAAGGCACAGCGCACACAGGGGGTGGAAGGAAATATGCCTCAGAGGCAGAGTCAATGAAAGGAAAGCCGACGTCAAGTTTTTAAGGTCTGTTCACATATATCATCCCTAGGGAAAAAAATTTAAGAAGCATATGTAGATAGCTTTGGGAGTTATTTTATTTTACAAAAGCAATACCATCCCTGTATGTGCAAAGTTGACTTTGCAAGAGCAAATTGGGTTATGTTGACAGTGCTTATTGAGCTAAATTTAGTTATCTAAATCCATTTTTAAATAATGAAATAGGGCTATAAGGTACAGGTATAAAAGTAAATAACCTCTGGTAAAGGTTTAAAAGGTCAGCTGTACAAGTACATTGAGCTTGATACTACATCATCTGCTTTTTAGAGAGCCTGGTCACCCGATGCCCCACTATAATTGTAGCTGGAGCTCCTCAAAGCTACCAGCCTGCTGATCACTGCAAGGTGGTTGGGTTTGTTGGTTTTGTTCCTCCTGGCTTTTCAAGGAGAGCAAATAAGAAGGAAACCCAGAAGAAATTAATGAAGCAAAGAGGGAAAAAAGTTATCTAGTAAGGGCCCCAGCAGCTCTCGAGTACATTAAATGTCTTCAGATAATGAAGCAAGGTCTGACTTACAAAAATTTAAAACCATCTCTAAAATAACAGATTTTATTTGTTTTTCAGTGCCTTAAAGTCCTGCTAATAGTCATCAGCATACTACAAACTATTCATGTTCAATCCATGTAATGTTATCTTTGGCAGCTTTTTAGATTTTATGAACATTCCAACATGACAAACTAAGGAGATGGATTATACATTTTTTATCCAGGCAGTAGGAGCACACATGAAGAACTATTTTCCTTTTCGATGTCAGAGTGATGAAGTTATCTCACTTGATACAGCTGAGATAAGAAAGGGGTATCTCCTTAGAACAGTTTTTAGTTGTAAAGAGGTAGTGCACTTCAGCTGTGTTTATGCAGCGTATGATTAAGTGTTTCATAGTTTGTTTTGAGTCAATAGTTTAAAATATGTTGAAACAGTAAAGATGTTAAGTTGAAAATAGAGCAATTCAGATTTAAAATTAAAAGGAATTAGAAAAAAAAAGGGATCGAAATCAGAATTTTAAGATTTTATGTATTACATGATAATTTCCATGTTCTGTTTCTATTTTTTAGAATCTCCTCCTTGTATTTTAAGAAGTTTTTATATTTTCTCTTGTGATGTTGCTGAAACATTATACAAATAATCCAGGGCTAGTCCATTGCCATAAAGTTACTTAGTTCCTACAGAATTGCTAAGCATATTTATAGATGAGATGACATTTAAAGAAATTCTTACGATTTCCAAATTGGAAGTTTATATTCCACAGGGAAAAAAAAAAAAGTTCAAGATACAATATGCAACACTAGACTAAACAAAAGTTCCTTAAAACTCTATGATATTCATGGCCATACCACCAATGTTTTGCAGTAAATGGGACTATTGTGGGTAAATATTGGACCATGTGTAACAAAGTGGTTACACTCCTCAAAATGCTATTCAATGTGCTACATTTTTAACGACATGGAAATAAAGGCATGCACTGGAAACTGTTAGCAGCAGAGTTAGAAAAATGTATGTCCTTTGCAAGCTGTGCTTGTCCACATCTCTGTGTACTTACCCCTAAACTGCTTTCAGGAATCCATGCAGTTCTGCCTACCCAAGGTAAAGCCTGAGTGAGTCCTGACAATGCCTGGGCAGTTCAGCTGACCACCATAAATCTGCAAGCATTCACAAGCACATTCTCAGTTTCATCGTCAGACCCTAAGAGTGCAAAGTGGCTTTTCCATTTCTCATTCATTGTGCCATTTCTTTGTAATAGAACCAGCAAAATTGATCCTGTCAGTTGGTTTTTAGCTTTATCTTATTCACTGGAAGGCAGGCAAGATTTTGAATGCAGCTGAGGCTTTCAACAAGCGGGATAACTTGGCAATTGTCACTGTTTTCTTGGAGGCCGGTTACTGACATACCGAAAACACGTATCTTTCTCTTCCCTTTCCTTATCAAAACTGCAGTGGTGAGGACTAGAAAAAATACACCTTTGTGTTAAGTAAGTGGAGATGATTGCCTTTTATCCTGATATAGCAAATATTTCCAACTTTTCCCATGCTTCTAGATGGATGTTTTACCCAAATGCCCATTTAAGCCACAGACCCTTCAAGAAGAGCTGTGTTTTAAAAGATGGGTGCTGGTGAATTTGTGTTGTTTCATTCAGTTTTTGTAACAGGAAGTGTTCACAACTTTTGTGTTTGTTTTCCACTTCATTTACAAAGTGGACTTTCTCACACAGACTGTTTGAGTCATGTGTGGCACTTCTGTCTTATCAATCAGAAAAGAAAATTCTGGATCAGAAGAAGAAATCTTGAATCCATGCATAACATACTCAGACTTTCAAAACCAACTGGGCCAGGAAAAATAACTCCTAATTATTACAGAACCTTTTATATTGAGGAATAATTATAACACAGTATTATACATTATTATATACTCCTAAAATATAATTACTCATAGTTCACATTGAAAAAAGATAGCAGCAAAATGTTTTTAAAGATAATCTCAAGGATAAGCACATATGATCAATGCAATCATATACTTCTGAACACAAATTATTTTTGCATCACTATTTGTATTACTCTGCAAAGCAGAAGGAAAAATTCCTGTTATTTCCTCAAAAGTTCTAAATTTTGTCTTGTTCATAATGGGTCTGCAAAGTTCATCTAATCAATACTTATAAAGCATATTCTTATTCTTTGTTCTGTAAGAATAAAACTATCATTATGTATTTAGGATTTTAAAGTATGTTTTTATTTACAGGTTGGCTTATGCAATGAAAATCTCAATGGTATCTTGATAGTCTTGAATTCAGTAAAGACTAGGGCAAACATAATCACAGCCTGATTATAATAGTATAGAGAGTAGTTAAAATCTATGCTTTCATCTGCCTTTTTGAAGACTTCAGAGTAATGCAGGAGTTCATCTGAATGAGGCTGTTGAGATTTGAGAGCTGATAGCATGATCCTAGGTATGAGTTTATGGGATCCCATAAGAAATTTTGTATTGTTAGTGCTCCATCCTGTAGATAGATATGGGCTTTTTGTGTAGAAGTGAGTTCACCATTACTGGTTCCTACCTAATCCTGTGCTTCCATCTGTCTGTCTATTTAAAATTAACCCTGGTGTTCATCACCAGCACAGCCTCACAATAACCATACTGAAATTTCACTCAGTTAAAGGAAGGAAAAAACGGGGAGAAATAACACCAGAAATGCACTTTTATTAGGTTGTCTTGTGAAGCAGTGACTATTCACACTAACTCCCTCAATAAGGCACAAGATAACCAGAGGTAGAATCTGAAACGAAACAGTATCGTAACGATGCTATGCTATCAGTGTTTTACAAGGAATTGTGTGATAATTGCTGTTTTATTTCACCTGCACATCTAATAAATAATTATTTGGCACATGTCCATGGAAAAATAAAGGACCTTGGTCTGGCTGTACATTTAAGTCACACACAGCACCAATTTCACTATTTCTCAAGCACAGCAATTCTCAGCTTTACAAATGGCTCCAGCCAGGACAACTGAATTACTTAATGGCCAGCAGTAGCAAAGATCTGAAGAAGATAAAGTCAGACTCCACGAGGAGCAACATAAAGCATTAGAACAGAAATCAGGTTTCCAGTTGACTCTGCTATGTAACTTACATGGTTTTTGTCTGACATGAAGTACCTGCCTTAAATTATGTCAGCAAACATTATCTGTTAGGGTTTTGCAGCACATGTTGCTACAGATAGAGCTGCTTCTTTTACATTTGCATGCCTCTGACTGTACAGCAGTACTGTAAACATTTACAGGTCTTCACACTTTCACTATAAAGCACGGAGAAATTTCAAATTCCTGTTCCAAACATACTCAAAAGCTGAATTGTTTTAAATACAAAATACCACCTCTGCTGCAATAAGCTTTATTCAGTGGGACATACTCCTAGGACCCCCTTTTCACCTAACCAATGTGTGCATGCAGCAACGGGATTGCCAAGGCCTTGGGCAGTGACTTACCACCACAATGTAGTACCAACAAGTGTATCAGAACCTGTGAAGTGGATGAAATACTGTTATACCTGGTTGGCTTGTGTAGCATTGCTGCCTTGTGCCATTAGCCTGTTAAGCATGATGACAGAAGTCAAAAATCTAACCTAATTCAATGTAATGCAATTGTAAGAAACAATGAAATCATACCAAGACCTATCTTTATTCCATTCCAACACAGGCACTACATTTATGGATAATTTTTCACATGAAAAAAGTTTTGAGATATCACAAGCAATTTACGCCTGAAAAAAAAAAGGAGAGATCATTTAGTGTCATTCTCCTGGCTTGTAATTAAAGGAAAAAATTGTTAATTGAAAGTGCAGAAAAGAGAGCACAAACTGCAGACCAGCACACGGCAGCTAAATGCAATACTTCAGCTTAGTCTTAGACCTCCACTTTGATGAAGGAAAATTTCCCTTTTGTCAAAAAAAATTGTGTTTTCCTAATAATACCAATTTCTGATGCAGAATCATGAACAAAATGGGAGCTCATCCATAAACATGGGAATGAGGGACTCAGTATTTATAAGCGTTCTCCACTTCTATGCTAATTAAAAGGCAGACAGCATTCAGTCAGATATTCCTGCAATCCTCATCCTATTACCTTATTAAGCAAAGCTAGTAAAATACCTCTTTCTGTTTATAAGAAGACGAAAACGGTTATGAAGAGGCCAATAATCCTCTCAGGTAACTGATATCTTCTTAATGAGCAATCCTGAAACCATAGCGCTTTTCTCTGCCTCAATGCAGCAACAGCATCATCCCTTTAACTGCCATGAACAGAAGAGTAATCATTTTCACTCCTCAGAATTCTTCAGAAAAAAGCTGATGGTGCTTGTAGGAAATGTGAGAACAGAGACACAGATATATCACTTTGACCGGTTTCAAAGGAATTACCTTCCTTGTGATGGCAAAAAATTGAACTTTGCAAAGAGATCACAAGTGGAACACCATTGAGAAATGGGAACAAATCTGTTAGGCCAAACAACAGCTTCCTATATAGAACTGTTTCATTCAGAATCCCTCTAAAAATCTCCCTAACTGGTTATGTCCTGTAATTTCTCAGATTTAGAGTGGGTCTGAGCCACTGAGCTGTGGGTTCAGTTAGTTGAAAACCTTTGCATGTGTGCACAAGGGTGAGAGGAAGTGGGCAGCTGCGCCTACTGGTTTGTCTCAAGTTCATTTCCAACATAAAGACTTCACCCATCTTCCTTTAGTGTAACTCCTTCAGAAATGAATTTGAATAAAATACTAGTGAAAACATTAGGTAGAAACAACTTTGACAATCAAATAGACCTGATTATGATGACCGAGAAAATGAATAAGTGATTCATAGTCTAGGAAATGGTAAGGAAAAGAAAATGTCCTTAACTTGATCAAGGAAAGGCAAGCTCATTCCACAAAATGTCTAAACTTTGACAGCCAGGGAAAGAGAGTTCTCTTATCTTTATAGCAAAGAAAGATAACAAAATACAAACAGGATTGCAGTTTAGGACATAAAGCTATCACTATATTGACATCTAATAGGACTTACTGGCAATATAAAAGAGATGGAAAGGAAAATTACCCAGTGTAGTAATTTGAATGGGTGATTTCTCAACAAGAAAATGAAATGAAATGGAAAGGGAAAGGGAAAGGGAAAGGGAAAGGGAAAGGGAA
>VZRV01003964.1:2057445-2108870 GCA_013398115.1 Falcunculus frontatus | reverse complement strand
AGGGGAAGGGGAAGGGGAAGGGGAAGGGGAAGGGGAAGGGAAGGGAAGGGAAGGGAAGGGAAGGGAAGGAAAGGAAAGGAAAGGAAAGGAAAGGAAAGGAAAGGAAAGGAAAGGAAAGGAAAGGAAAGGAAAGGAAAGGAAAGGAAAGGAGCCACCAGGATTCCCAGAATACTGTTGCCTATATTATGATAATGCACTCTATAACTTCCTTGCAAGCTTTATTCAAGTTCTTCTGCATTATCAGAGAGCTCAAAAAAATGCATTTATTTTTTGACTGTTTAAGTCCTTAAGTGTTTTGCAATGCTATGAGGTAACCAAGAGATGACACTGTAAAAACTGCAGCCTGAAATGAGCACTTCCCCTACCACCAATCTATTGCTACCTGATGATCCCCTTTTAGATATCCATTATATTCACTTCTTGTTTAATCTTTGGGGAGTTACTGCTCACATTTGACAAATCTGTGAAATCGAGAAGCTGGAATATCTTAGAATCATAGAATGGCCTAGGTTGGAACGGACCTTTAAGATCACCTGGTTCCAACCCCCCTTCCGTGGGCAGGGACACCTTCCACTAGACCAGGCTGCTCACTGCCCCATCCAACCTGGCCTTGAGCACTTCCAGGGATATCTGTTTTGTCCCTGATATTCACTGTATTGGGCAATGTGTAACTTCTGCTTAATTTTCTCATAAATATACACACACCAGAGTGTATGTGTAAATAGAGTGGAAATCTAAGACTGAGCTGGGAAAAGCCCCAAAGCAGATACAGTGGGGCAGGGGAGCAGCATGCGTCTGCCAAAACTCTGCCACACAGCCATGGTGAGCCAGGCCCGGCCCACAGCACTGAATTCAGCCACAGCTGAGCCTGCTGGGCCCACCCTGTGGGGGCCAGCACTAACCTTGTCAGCACCAGGTGAGACAGTTTCCTTAGCATCATTTTTGACCCTTTGGTCACAAAAGCATCAGCTCTTCACAGAAAACCCGGTGGCACAAAGGCGCGCTTTTCTGAGGCCACAGATTTGATGTGTGGTGGTGATTCGGCCTGCTCTTATTGTCACTGGAATCTTTAGCAAACTGCTTGTTAACTTCAGCTGAACAGGGTAAAGCAGTGAATGGGACCAAAAGACTGCAAAAGTTAGTGTCTGGCATGACTAAATCTAATGCAATTAAATCTCATATGTATTTGGGACATTCGCTAGTGGTTGGACTTGATGGTCTTAGAGGACTTTTCCAACCCAAATGATTCTGTGATTCTAATATAAAAGACCAAGACATGCACTGCCAATATTTTTAGAAATGATACCTCAGAGCATACTCTCTCCTGCCCTGCTGTAAGGTCGATCCTACAGCTGGAGGGTGTTAACCAGGACACAGCGGAGGCCTGGGGCAATCTGGTCATCTGGGCTGTCCCTTGAAACCAAACTGCTTCCTCATGATAAGGAGACGCTAACCCTTGGCACCCCAGCAACATGACGTCAGGAAATGTTTAGATTTACTCTTTAAAAATGTGTTAGGACAGATTTGGTAGTAGTGGTGCAAAAAGCTGTCAGCAACTGATGCAATAGAACCACCCCTGTCTTATCAGGAGGTTCCCCATGAGGAAGAGCAAGGAGGGGGACATCCACAGCCCCTTCTGTGCAAGTGATTGGGCTTCCCTGCACTCCTCAGGGCAGGCCAGATCTACACGTCCCCCTCTGTCCCTCACCAAACTGTGTGCTCTTGCATTGATCTGCACCACTGTAAAGTGTGGTCTAATATCCTCTCAAGACCCATTATTCTTAATTATCTTCATGGAATCATACAGGTTGTTTCTGCTACATATTTTGGAGTCATGGTCCCATGGATCCATTGTGTCTTCTGTCTGTGAAAATGCATGTACTTAAGAGAAATGCTTGAAACAGCCACAGTCCAGCTATTCAGAGTGCTTTTAGCCCTTGAACAAGTCCTGCAGGATGAACGTTAAGGCAGGCTTTCCCAAGGCTGTCAACTATCAATCTCGTGGTTTGCATTTCTTTTACATATCCCACAACAGTTTGTAACATGGATTCTTTTTTTATTGGGTCAAGAGAGAGAAAGGCTCCAGGGAAAGCCCACAGACAGCTTTAGATAATTATTTCAAAGGAAAGCTCTGCCACAACCTACAGAATTGTTTCCTATTTCCCTCATTGTACCCTGCCTCCCCTCCTAGGCTACCCTGGCATGAACATTGCTGTCCTATCCTGTGATCCTTTAGCTCTGCTTCCAAGCATTTGCTGTAGACATATTTCTTTCCTCAACTGACATTTAAACCCATTTGAGAATATCTGATTGATGAGAGGGATGTGGAGAACAGATATTTGGCTCAAGCAGTTGCAAGACCAGACACTTATGAACAGGAGATCAAGCTCTAGATCTACTTCTGAAATCTCGTTTCTGTGATACTACAGCAAGTTGTATCAGTTGTGAAAGGAACATAGATAGAATTCAAATAAATTATTCAACAGAACAAGATTGTAAGTATAAAGGACCATATGTTAAAACTTAATTTTGTTCAAGGCTGTGACATACATTGTGCTCTTACTCATGGTCTTCTGTGTATCTGCAAACATGCAGGGATATAGTTATTCCAGTGAGGTGGTTAGACTAATAGTAAGACTCAGCAACTTCTCCTGAGCTCTTGTTCCTAAAGGCTATACTTTAAAATCTCTAAACACCATAACAGAAGTGATCCACTTGCCGCAGGGCTGGAGTTTCTGTTAACTAAGACGTCTTGTAGGTAGTCAGTACTCTGAGGAAATTAAAAGCTTACTTTTAAATGACTGAGCACGAGTTAAGTATCCATTTGAAAATGCTGATGTAATGTGACTTCTGCAAAGCCACAAAGAAAAGTGGTGCAAAGTTAGGAACAGAAATGAAATTCTGCACAAGGCTCCCATCCTAGACATGGCTCAGTCCTCTAGACCAAACCTATCATTAAAACACAGCATTCTAAAAACACCTTCCACTGCTCTCTCTTAAACAGATGTGTGACCTATGTTGGCATAGAGTCAACTCCTTTGACACATCTAGTTATCCAGGCTGCAAACCTTTGCCCAAAGAGAAGAGGGGACTCAATTTCTAATCCTTGATCTCACCCTCATGCTCCTGGCTCAGAGCAGAGGACCAGTTGGTTCTGATTTGACTGCATACCTAAAAAAGACAGTGGTTAAACAGCATTCACTTAAGTGTTGGCTTCTGTGACACAAAAGTCACAAAAATCTTGAATTTCTGCTGAAAGACAACATGAATGACCACATGTAAGACAACACTGAATGGAGCAAACATTAATGCACCATTTTGCAAATAAGGGGAAGCACAAGAAAACTTACAACAGGTTCCAGAAAATGCATTTTGGCACCTGTAATGAAACTTAGGATGAATGCCAGTGGCTAAATTCAGTGGAGAGCTCCAGAAAGCAGACACCAGGCAGCCTCTCTCATTTATGAAACATCTAAATACCACTGTTGTGCAGGAATGTCATGTGCAGTGGTGCCCACTCAGCAGCCAGCTTATGGAGACCTAGGTGTCCAGACAGACTGGGGACAAGGTGTCACACGGCCACTCCAGGGGAATTTAGGAAGAAAAGGGGTGGTGGTGAAGCCCTGGGTCACACTGCTGTATGTGGCACTCTAAGCACACACCAGAAGAGTTAGTTGTGCCCATAGTAACAGCTGGAGAAGGAAGATTTTGGCCATGGTCAAGTGGAAGCTCCCCAGTGTGGTTTTGGCAAATGTCAGCTAGAACTCTCTGCAAGAGAGCCTAAGTTCACTAAACCAAGTGAAATCATGGTTTCCAGTAGACTGTATGGAATAAAATATGCAGGGAGTTCAGCTCTATATAGACTCCAGACATGTTGTGGACCTTATTCCAGGACCAGAAAGTGAGTCCTGGTTTCTTTTATTTACCCCAAGAGGCACAGATAATAAATTCACTGCAAAGCACAGCAGACACGCTTGATTCCCCTCTGGAAAAGCAGGGGGTGTTGGTAGCTAGCACATTAATTCAAGAAGTAGGTGGCTCTTCCCTGCTCAGCCTGAGGCATCCCTGTCGCCTCTGCAAGTGCCTTGATGGGCAGCCTTTGAAGCAGCTACACTGTTTTTACACAGGAACTGATGTTCCTGTTTTCAAACAGTTACTGATGTAACTTGGTAGTATTTACATGGCGAGTGTGATAACATGCCTCTCTGTAAACTCTGAAAACAAAATGGCTGCAAACAAGAATATGCAATTAAATTGTTTTTAGCCATCTAGCCTCTCTTTTGGTTAGTGCTTTTATTCTTTGTCTGAGTAGCTTTTTCTCTGCCAAATGAGAAAGGTAACAGTGCCAGTAAGAAGCATGAGCTCACGTTTGTTTGATGGCTACCACTGTGAGTGTGCTAAGTACTAGAAGTGAAGCACATCTTAGCGCTCAAAGATGCGCAGGCTGAAGAGTTGCCCCAGTGCCCAGGCTGGGATGGCTGCTGATTCTGAAGAGCCTTAAGCCATAATAGAAAACAAGTCTACTATAGACATATAAATGACAGCATGTAAAGCACAACTAAACAGGAATACACACTTTCCAGAAAACTAAAAGGGTCTTTCTCTATTTCAATAAAAAGCAGTTCAGTCAGTCATGTTTTCCTCTTGCATGAATTACTGGATGCAAGAGGAAAGAGAAAATCCTTAGTTTATTATTTTTTTAATCTCAACCCAGTTTAGCAGGAGCTTAGAGTGAATGCCTCTAGAAGCACCTCTGAACATAGTGTCATGATGCAATGCACCAGTCACTAGGAAAAAGTGATACACAATCATGAGACTTCTGTATTATTTATGCAATATCACACCTAAGCAGCATGTTTACCCAAGTGCTGTTCAGCTCTGATATCCTGGGTGTTCCCACTCAGCTGTGGCTGTACTGCAGGGGTAGATTACTAGATTACATCCTGATTGCCATAACCCAGAGGTGGGGACCATGTTGGCTGTGTATACCCTCTGTATGCTGACACAAAGGAGGAAATCCAGAGCAGTAAGAATGACAGATATGCAAATAAATTTTAAAAAAATCCAAAGAGATGCAGCCCAGGACATAATTGGCTTTCTGGGCTGTGAGTGTACATTGCTGGCTTACGTCCAGCCTCTCATCCACCAGCACCCCTAAGTCCTTCTCGGCCAGGCTGCTCTTGATCTGTTCAAGATCTGTTCATCCCTGGCCTGTGTTGATACCGAGGGTTGCCCTGACCCAGGTGCAGCACCTTGCACTTCATCTTATTGAGCCTCATGGGATTCCTATGGGCCCACTTCTCCAGCTTCTTCAGGTCCCGCTGGGTGGCATCCCATCCTACAGGTGTGTCAGCTTCACCACTCAGCCTGGTGTCATTCGCAAACTTTACCGAGGGTGCACTTGACGCCGCTGTCTGTGTCATTGATGAAGACACTAAACAGTACTGCTCCCAGTATAGACACCTGAGGGACACAACTTGTCACCGACATCCATCAGAACATTGAGCCACTGACCAGTACCCTCTGTATGATATGTGGCCTATTCTTCATCCACTGAACAGTCCACCCATCCCATCAATCTCTCTCCAATTTAGAGTGAAGGATGTTGTGGGGGATTGTGTCAAAGGTCTTACAGAAGTCCAGACAGATGACATCCATGGCTCTCCCTAGTCCACTGATGTAGTCACTTCAACCTAGAAGACAACTAGTTTAGTGAGGCAGGACTTGCCCTTGGTGAAGCCATGCTGGCCATTTCAAATTGCCTCCCTGCCTCCTTGTGCCTTAGCATAGCTTCTAAGAGGATCTCTTCCATGATTTTCCCAGAACAGAGGCGAGGCTGACAGGTCAGTAGATCCTGGGGTGCTCCTTTCTACCCTTTTTAAGAATGGGTGCAATCTCTCCTTTTTTCCAGACACCAGAGACTTCACCTGACTGATGTGACTTTTGAAATACCCCAAAGATCTTTTAACACACATTTATATTTACAGTATGCTTGTGTGAACCAAGGAACCTGCCTTGAGTCCTTACAGTGATATTTAAATATCTCATAACTGAGAGAGACAGGTAGACAAGCCCTTTCTGGAACCTCACACAGAGAGTGAGGTGACAGTGGTGCCATGGCTGAAATGAGCACCACCATTCATCTGACTCAGAAAACTGAAGCAGAAACTGGTTTACATAACTGATAAGATTTTCCATAAGAATCTACATTGTACACTTTTAAACACTCACAGCTGGTCAGTGATGATTACCTATGCTCAGCTGTATTTTCTGTGTGTGTGAATTTGCCCTTGCCCAGAGTTTGCAGTCAGAACTGAAGGCACTGGCATAGTCTGCCCTGCTGCCATTGCTTTGCCCAGTGGCTTTCCATAAACTCAGGGATGTCCAGCTAAGCCAGAATGTGCCAGACCTACAGAGCCTGCTTGGTAGTGCTGAAATGGCCATGCACCATCCAGACTCCCTGCACACAAATGACTTCGATATTCTTTTTTTAATGCTTGGGCAAACTTCCAGATAGAAGAAAACACAGAAAAACTTACCTTGCTCCTATAGTGGTTGTTTCTGGTGTGGCTTTTAGGCATGTGCGAAACTACGTAACAGCAATTGCTTATGGAAAACAGGGAAGCATTTAAATGCACAGATTCACCTAAATATGATCTTTTAAATCCGAGTATCTTTTGTTATGCATCAGGAAGTAATTTTTTTTTCCACAGTCTTGTTTCACTTTTAAGAAAGGGAGTAAATTGCAATCAACAGCACATCCTTAATATGTGAGTTATATTGCATACTCTTCTTTCACAGGCTGAGACTTCAGAACAACGTGGGTCTTATTCAGGATGTTGTGTCAGTGGGCAGGTGACCATTGCCTTATTCACAGTGACATCTATCGGCAAAAGAAATATGCAAAGGGACTCTTTTTCTATTAGAAGGCTTTTAGAATGCCTCTTCTCCTATCTTTAGCATTTTCCTGAGGGAGTTCAGCACTCCGCTCAAGTGTTGGTTTTTATTTTTACCTCTGGGAAGTTTTACTTCGAGTTCGAATAGATGAGAGATGTCTGCAGATGTTGTTTCAAGATGTTTTTCTTATCTCTAACTTGTTCTCAGTTGCGGCTGCATGTTTGATGCCAGCCGAAACTAAGCGGGGACTGCCCAGTTTTGGGCTGTCCCTGTCTTTTTTGTACCTTTTCCAAGATCCAACCATTTTTCACAACGTATTTATTATTTATTTTTTTATATCAATTAATTTGTACTTATTCCAGATATGTAATTTCTGGTTCTTTTTCATTCTACTAATCATTTTATGTTACAACTACTAGAGAAGATGGAGGAGAAGAAGAAGAACAGGGTAACGTCAAAAATCCTCCATCTTAAACCCTTTGTCTTCATATTAAAAATCCTAAAGTCTACTTTTTTACCTTGTAAAATACTAAACTACTACTCATTTTTACATTCTCGTGGTTTGCACTGATTCTTGCAATGTTGGTAACTTTTCCCATGGGTTAAGGTTATAGATAGTGTTATTCTGAGCTTTTTACTAGGGTCTGGGACCCCTTTGCCAGGGCTCCCGACCACCCAGGACAGCCCGAGGCATGTCCTGACCTCCCAAGGCAGCCAGAGGCATGCCTTGGACTCCAACATTTTTCTTTATTTTCTCCACATCTCCCCACTCAGTTGTTCCCAGTCAGTTCAGAATTTTAGATTACTTAATATAGCTTAGTCTGTGATCATCTTTTCTAACCCAATATCCCTATTCTCAATCAATCATTCCTCTGTTTACAGCAGGGAAATATTTTATATCCTCAGCACCATTTGCAAGTTTATTAATGAGAACATAAACTATAAAAGAAGTTGAAGCTTCAACAGGACAAAGGGAAAAGAGAAACCAAGGAAAAATTCTCTGAAAAACACCAAGAATGACTGGGTTCTTTTTTTTCCTCAAAATTGCCACAGTGCTTCTAAAAAAAAAGAAATATTGAGACCACATTTCTGTCTGTTGTTCATACAATTGTAGAAAGGAAGCTAAGTGTTGACATTTAAACAGCTGACATTTCATTCAAAATATTTACAAGCCAGAGACAGAAAAAAAAATCAGATCTTCATGAAAAATATGTATTTGTTCTACCTGTTGCATGTAACCTATATGATTTTCATCTGAAAAATGAAACTGTCAGTAGTATCTACAAATTATTCAAATTGATCTACCCAAGTATGTGGGTGAAATTTGATAAAATAGAAACAGACATAGGAATTGACAGTGCAGCACATCAGTTCTGTTAAGCAGAGGCAGAGAATCTTTGTTTTCACATGACAATCCAGTACTCTCCTGTCAGAGACATTCCCTCTCCTCAAATTCTGCTGCACGGGGGAAGAGACGCAGATCACACATGCAAATGTTTCACCACAGAGAAAACTTGTACTTGGCATAAATGATGGAGAGGTTGACAGAAATAGGAAACAAAACATGAATTTAGAAACATTTTTGTTTCAGCATTTTAGCATTATCTCCTGTCTCACAAAAACAGCAGACACACAGAAAAGGCCCTCTCTCCCTGAGTCAAATACTTCACAAATAAAACATAAGGAAATAACAGTATCTAAGAGATAAAATCACAGACCAAATCTTTGTATTTCACATCTAGAAAGCAAGATCACATTGGGTGGGAGAACAACAAAATGTAACAGCTAGGTTAGACGTTTGAGGCAGTGTATGTACCAGCAAAGTGATAAGGGAGATTGTCACCATGATTCTTTAGACTAATTAATAGGTAGTAAAAGAAAGAAGCCACATATCTTCAGCAAGACACCTCTGGTATTCACACCTTCATGCTGAGCTTACAACCTGCAGGCGCTCCAAGTTTCTCAATTATTTGCAGCTTTTAACATCTGAAGATTTATCTCTGGTAATCCGCCCCTTGCCTATTTAAAGCTACAAGAATCTAAATCCAAAATTTCCTTTCCATTAAGTTTATAGAAACTTTATGACACATGCATTAGTTTTATGTTATTTTATTCATATGCAATAGTCCACTTTTTTTTTTTTTCTGTGCAGGTATTTTGGAATTTATTAATTGATGAATTGGGGTTTTTTTCCTTCAAATTGATTCTTAGAATTCCTTTAGGTTCCAGTTCATGTCTGGAAGCAACTGAGAGAAAAATCTCAAAGGAACAGCAAAGAAAAATTAGGTACATTGCAAATGGGTGTATGTCATCACACAGATGTCTGCTGTATCTTTAACTCACTGTACTCCAGAAGGGAAGACCACTACTTCTTAGGTTTTTTGTTTGACAAAAAGAAAATTCCCTGCTAACGCTGAACATGTGCAACATTAAAAACATCACGAGAATGACTGGCAAATGCTATAAGCATAGCAGAGCACACTGCTTACCTCCTGTGCCAAAAAACAGCAGAGCTGACCCCAGGGCTCTACTGTGCTTTATTTAATTCTGAGAATAAGTTTATGGGTGATCAACCTTCAGGCAGACCACAGTTCTTGACAGCTACTATTTTCAGCAAATACACTCTATGTTTTTTTGGTCACTGAGCATTTCATTCTTCTTAATATAAAGGCTCCAAGTGTGTCAGAGGGTTAAGAGTTGATCAAAGGGATGTGTGGCTGCACGGGGGCTGAGGGGGTGATGACATATGGAGTTCACACTTGAGATAAGATTCTCTGGGAGCACATTTGTTTGAGATTCCGTGTAGCTTGGGCATAGAGGAAATCAGAGACTGAGGGTGCAACCAAGCGCTCAGAGCTGGGACTGTGTCCATATTCTCACTTTACAGTTGCAGGGGATGGATAACCTGAGAAGCTGTTCCCAAACGATTTCAGGCAACTGAGCATTTCTAGTCTTTTTCAGATGCCACCACTAACTTCCAGCTAGGCCAATCTAACATGAACATGGCATCTCCACATAAGAGGAATTACTTTGAATGCTGACTTCTCCTAAAATTTATTAGCATAACTACAAAAATAGTCAGTAGTTCAAAAATGCATTATAAGAAACTTGAATTGATTGCATGTCTTACCACTGCCAAAAATATTTTATTTGGAATGTAAAGACATACCTAATACTACACTGCCCAAAGACAGACTTCAAATAATGGGTGACAATTTTTTCCAAAACTAAAGCTGCAGGTGCTAGTTATAAAAGTAAAGCCTTCTCTGTAAAACTTTAAGCTCTTCAATAGAAAGTACAAGACACATTCATAAAATCAATTTTTTATTTTGATAAAATCCTTATAAATATAAAAGCACTGGATCAACTCCACTGTTTACAATATGTAAAAAATACGTAACACTTCTGTTTACAATATGAAGCAGTAGCCTTATTCCTTTCTCTTCTGAGGCAAACAAACTTTGTATCCTTCCTGCAATTTGTAAACATTTTTTTCACATTCTGTAGCTACTCACATAACAGGGAAACATATAAGTTCGAATCCTAGGTCTAAAAAAGGCTGTGAAAACATACAACATACTCCCTCTTTTCTTTTTAGTGCTGTTAAATGCCTTTTACTTATCCAATGGTCTGTTTGGGTTCTTTTCTTCAGAAAATATTCAAAAGGCATTGGGAGGCCTTGCAGGATATAATAGCTGGGGAGGAGAAAACAAAAAAGTCTATCTACCTTAAACTAAGATAAAATACCTATATCTCTATGTCTAATTTATTTTTCTAAAACAGCATAGAAAGCCAATCCTGATTGTGATTTCCCTCATGTTTGTTCATCTAAGATCAAATGACCCACTGAGGTAAAAGGCAGAGCATATAAAACCTATAAAAAAAATGAATTCAAGGAGAGCAGTCATGGAAGATGAATTTGTCAGAAGTACTACAGAGAATGGTGTTAGTTGCTGCCAGTAAAACCTCTAGCTGCCTCTTTCAGGTATCACTGGATTTCACTATGTAGTTCTCACAGTTTGAGAGTAAATCTAATTCTATACTAAGCTACATCCTATGGCAAGTTCATTAATAAAAAATATTTGGTGTAAAAAACCCTAATTATATTCAGATAACAAAAGCTTGTAAGAGAAACACAGGCTCAAGTTAACTCATAAAGACAGACATTTCAACATATTGCTATTGAGGGCTGAGCTTTTTATTAGATGTTGATTTGATTCCAATTTCTTTGGCTCACTCTGACTATTCTCTTTGGTCTTGGAATGTAAGTGCAACGACTGAAGTTCAACTATGACAGCAGAACACCAGCCAGTACCTTGAGACATTCTATACCTGAGTAGTGCTGTCTTCCACAGCAAGACGAGAGGTAAGCAGCACGTGGTTCACACTGCAGCATCCAACAGTCTGGAACAACAGCTACCCCTGCCTCTTGATTTTAAGTGGCAAAAGTCTGATGCTACACAGATATAGTGCAATAGTCCCTTATGGTTCACCAAACACAGCAAGCTGGATTAAGGCACAAACTGCTCCCTCTATGCCCTTCCGCCTTGCAGTTTTCAGGTTTCACGACAATTTCATCTTGTCACATTGTGAAATTCAGGAATACCTAATCTATCTGACGTGATCTTGCAATATACAAAATCCTTACTATTTGCTTTAAAAAACCCCATCAATCAGTATATCATTACTGCTATGAAGCAGCCAGAATAACAGGATCATATAAATATCTGTTTTACTTAAATGCTATTAGTCATTACTGCTTTTTGTAGGAGAGGAAGCATGGTATTCCAGAAGTCAGCAATGAAATTACGTCATCCTTGACATATTTTTTCCTTAGGAACTGCAGTGTGAGGTTCATATGGAAGCTAAAAGTTATGTTAGAGACTAGAAGAATAATCTCAGAACATCCTATACTGTCAATAATACCAGGGATCCTGTTCAGTAATTTGGTAGCAAAATCTGGGCAACTCCTTCACCACATTTGACCCTTAGGATTAGCAGTGACCTCTGTGCATGCAGTGCTGATGGCTCAGTGCTGCCAAGCCAATGCACTCACACCCAGTCAGACCCGTTAACATCAATGAACCTGTGGCAACTCTGGACATACTTGTCTGTGAGAAATGACTGCTAAGAAACCACTAATAAAACACCACCTATTTGTTTAAACAACTCACAAAAAAAAATTAAAAATCACAAAGTATATTAACTATTAAAATTAATTCAGCCTTTGGTTTCAGAAGGAGTCTACTCTGGCTTTACTCCTCTAATTTCTTCTGACTTCTCGTCCCCTTAGAGGCTGGGGAGGACGGAAGTTTCTCAGCAAGAAGCAGGCGACCTCATCCTCAGCAGTGCTCAGGAGGCTGCGGAATTTGGCCAGCTGTAACCAAAAGAGACATAAGGTTCAGCAGAAAACCCTCATGTTGATACTAAGGAAAAAACTTGTAAATATTAAAGATGTTCTTCACTTTTTTTCCGCCTGAAAGAACAGAACTGTATTTTATTAAGTCATGAGGGGAATGGCAATTTCACCATTTCTAACCTTGTAAATGAGAAAGGTTGACTACTGAGAAAATATCCCAAAATACATGTCAACATGAAACTGTGCATAAGGACTACTTGTTTCCTTTATTCACACTAATAAAGGATCACTATACTTGAACACTTTCCCACACCATGTCTTCTGAGCTTGTTACACGTGGCTGTTTGTATACAGCATTTCATATTTTAGAAAGTATTAATTATAGATTTGCCCAAATAAGAAGCTTTTAACCTGAACAATGGCTTGTCTTTGGAAAGTGGATACCTTAACACAAGTTTTCAATCCTACATCCATACACATTGCAGCAAGCCTTACAAAGCCAGACTGAGGGGAGTGAAGAAGAGATACAGAAGAGAAGAATGCACCCACTGCGCAAATAAATTACTTCAAATCAATTACAAACAGAATCTGAGGTTTCCTAACAAGCAACCCATTCAGGGAACTGTCTTAACATTTTGAGCAAAGACTGAAGCCACCATTTCTGCTGAGCATATGGTCTCTACTCAGAAAAATTTTACACCTAAGAGGATCAGCCCGCTGGGTGTCACTGTAGCCAAGTTAAGATACAGCATGAAGCTTTAACTAAAGAAATACAAATAGACTTTTTTATGTTGTATCACAGCTTTCCTAAAGCAGCCTAGCATAGCCCCAGCTTATTACAATTGTATTTGCCTTTCACAATTCTAGTAATTTCATCAAGTTTTATGTTTTTGAATGCAAGAAGAAATTTACGACTTGTCTGACAGATAAAAATGCCAAAGATGAGGTTTGAGCAGGATATGCAAATAATTAAATCAACTGGATTTCCAGAATTTCTAGGTGCCAGCACAACTCTTACTTTCTTTAAGTTTCCTGTGGGTTTTGATTATTAATTTTTAGAGTATACAGATTATTTTAAAAAATTAATAATAAATAGCTGTTACAGCAAGAAAGGCAACAAGAAGTCAGAATAAATTTGAAATACAAATTTTGCCTTTTGAAAATCTTTTAAGGTCTGCAATGCCAAGGCCTGCAAAAAGACCATAATTTTGGGTGGCATTTACAATTTCAAGTCTTACAGAAGAAATTTCTATAGCAGGGAAAAATCCAAAAATACCTGTTCAGAACAAACACTTATGGGCTCTCTCAGAACAATCCAGATGACACTCTCAAGAAGAGGTGGAACAGTGAGAGAGCCAAAGTAAGTCCAGTAGTCCAGGGACTTGGGAAGCAGACAGCTGGGATCAAAGTTTGTGAATAGTGCTTTTTTTCCCTGGAAAGAAATAAAAGAAAAAGAAATACCAGGGCAATATTATTTAAAAGTAAGAAGCCAAGGTAAATCATGCCAAAGGAGGTAGAGCTCATTCCACTATCAGGTGGGCTGGCAGCATCTTGGGTGATGACAGGAGGTCCTCATCAGTGCCCTTCTGATGAGGTCTTACCTCGGTGACAGCTTTGCTGTGGCTTTCCTTGATGCCAGCAGGACACCATCAAAGGTGTCATGTTAGCACAGGCTCCCCAGAGTTACAGATGACCATGAGATGGAAGTTGTGGGGAGAGGAGAGAAGATATTAGACTCCAATGTGGTCTCTGTGGGGCTGGCAGAGTAACCCCACAGGTTACTGCCACTTGCTTCCCCCCACTTACTCCTCCCAGGATCTATTACTGCTTCTCCCTGTACCAGATACCAGCCAGCGATATCTGTCTGAAACATCATGTTAAGAGTCTGGCTGATTTCTCTCACACAAACAATAGGTTATTTCTCACCCTGCACCTCAGCAAAACAGGGGAGGAAGTCTTGCCCTCATCTCTTTTACAACTTTCCATAAAGTATGTTTTTCACCTGTTACTATCCTCATAGCAACAGATTTATCAGAGGCTGGGTTCTGTGAGGAATTAGCCTTTTCGTCCGATCTTTTACTGTGTAAAAAATACATTTTGTCTATTTAGTTTTCAACCTAAACAGAATGCATATAAACTGTGTCAAATCAGATATAAATTGCTAGGGATTAGGAAACATGAAGGTACAGGGAGTAGCAGCCAGATTTCAAAAAATAAAAAGCCCTACCAAAAAATAAAAAACCCTAACAAAAGCAATCACCAATATTAGTATTCTTTTAGAAGCACTTGTTCACCTTGATTCTGATGGTGTCCAAGCGGTCAGTAATCTTCTTCAGTTGAGGGTTGCATTCACCAATCTATTAACACCAAAGAAAAAAGAAACACTGGAGCTCCAGAAAAAAGCAACAAAAACTAATAAAAAGCAAATGCATAATGAAACTGCTTTATATAACTGTACTGAAGTGACTGTAAGATCTGATGCATTTTGTGAGTACAACCCTGTGACTAGCTGGTCCTTAGAAATAGTACTGGTCATAAAAAAGGTCTACTCACTTCCTGATAGTATCTGGCTGCTCATAGTAATTATTTCAGCTACAAAAGAATTGCAAACCTTTCACTACAGGGTAACATAAACCATTTATTTTTCATGTTTTAATATGTGGGATATTGAAAGTTACAGACTAACATCAGAAATTTAAATTGCTTATAACACTGAAAACGCTGCTCTTACATAAGAACATTCCAAACAGAATTTGTGTTCTAAGAAATGCAGTGACACTTCCCTTGAGTCATTGTAATGCAAACTGGAAAGACAGAATTACTGAATTGCTGAAGCAGTTCTTTGCAGCTGCTGCATGGAATGGCTCTCTCACTGTGCCAGCACCAGTTCTAGCTGTTCTCAGGAAGCTGTGTCAGCCACCAGAAACCACAGAATTGACCAAAGCCCTATCTTTTGCCATAGATTGTGTGAATTCCCCATCTGCTTCTTCAAACAGAAGTCAATGAAGCTGTTGCACTAATTTAATCTTAGAACAGGTAGAAAAGGCAAAAAGGTATAAAATAACTATTAGGAAATTCTCCAGTTTCTGGTTTCGCACTTTTTAATTATTATTATTTTCTAGAAGAAACTACCAGCTCAGAAACAAACCATTAAAGAAACACTTAAATCAAGTTGTCCCTCTAAAGGAACCTGCTAGTCAAGAACAAGTTACTGGGATCCAAATAGGGGCAGCTGAATTAAGTTCCATATCTAATGTTGTATGGGCATGCAGACCAGGCAAACTGAAGAGTTTGACTGCCTTGAATAATCTATTAATCTGATATTTTTACTCTTAAAGGAAGCACAGCTTTCTACATTGGCAGCTAAACACTATGAAGGAAATAAGTATATAAGAAGTATCTCTTTAGCAATAATTACACCAACCATCACCATTATCTCTTTGGGCTTATAAGGCAGATTTATTACGAGGGCTGAAACATTCTCTTACCTTCAGAAATACAGCCATGACTGCTAATCCATCTGACTGAGAAGCTGCCTCAACAAAACTGGAATACTTCTCTGCATTCCAATGGACCACATGAAGCTGAAAAGCAAGAGACACAGACAGCATCAACTCTCGCTGAACTCAAGTAGTGGCAAATGAATACTACAACTTTACTGGGTTTGATACTCTACTTCACTCTTTTGTATGCAGAACCATTTAGCGTTCTAAATGCAGATATTTCATGAAATCAGTAAATATGTAGTTCGCAAAAATGGTAAAATCATTTCCAGTGGCTGGGATTATTAAAAATTTAGCAGGAATCGGCACATCACAGTGCCTGTCAAATTGCTCTTGGGTCCCCAGATTTTGAACTGAGGAGTTAAGAGGAAAAAAAAAAAAAAAAGCCAATGGTTATATAACAAGAGATTTTAAATCAATTTTTACTACAGCTGATTTTAAAAAGCGATTGAAATTCATGAGGATGTCATTAGTATTTTACTCCTCTTTTTCTTTAATCAAGCTTTCAGCAACATTAATCATCCACATAAATAGCTACAAAACAGGCAAACACACATTAAACTTGCACTGACCCTTCTTCCCTTGTTTAGCTCAAGGGAACATCAGCATTTCATTTTTGACAATTTTCAAATGTTATTTTCTATGACTACCAGAAGTGATGCCCTTACAAGCAGCTTGATTATCTCAGGTTTGAGCATTTACATTTCCAACATGCATTATTCTGGAAGTGTCCTGTCATATTTGCTTAACAAGCTTAAAGACACTACCCAGCCAGGTGGGAAAAGCCTGTGATGTCTACTTCCATGCCACCTAAGTCCCTCCTGCTAAACCAGGTTTCCGAATTCCTGACCACACTTCATGATGGGAACTCCTGGTTCCTAGAAAGAGCCAGGATGTCCCAGCCTTGAGCAATTGTCTGACTGCCAAACTGGAGAGAGCACACTCACACAGCACTTAAGTCTAAGTACTTCACAAACATAAATTACTTTCACAAATCCTCAATGGATTAGTAAATCTTATTACACACAGTTTGTAGATAAAGATGCTCAGAAGCAGGGTATGAGATTGGCTTTTCTAAAATTGGTGACCATCTTTTCAGATTTTGAACTTTAAGAATGCTGAAAAGCAACTCCATTGAATGACTTAAACTGGGATGAACCCATGAAAAAAAAAGGCTTCCTTCTGGAATACAACACCTACAAGACAAGTAAAGTAAGAACAATTTAGGAAAGCTGAAACTTGCTTTAAAGAATTTCTGTGTGAAACAACATAGCTGCATGGTTGAAATAGGCATCTAGGACTATGAAGATTTTTATTCTAAATATCAATCCTTGCTTAACCCCTATGAGTTTCAGTTTTCCATATCTGTAAAATGGAACTCGTATTTGGTCTTACTTGATATCAATGTTTGTTAAGCATTTGGGCTCCAAAGTGCTGAAACTCCAGCAAGTAAGGAATCCCACTGTAGTCAATAATAATATATGTACAGACACAATGGCACACATGCTGGCTCACAGCTTTAGAAATCCTTGAAGGAAAGTTGCTATGAATATTATAAACTAAACCAGGAGGAGAACACAGTCCACTAAACCTTTCTCAAGTGCATTAATATCCTGGAGCTCACAGTATCTGCACTGCTCCCTATTGTAAGTTCACAGAACCTATGTTGAACAACTTTTAAACAATTACATTTTTACATACACAAAAAGGAAACAGATACTCTCAGTCAGAAATTACTTTTATTGTGGATTTGAAAAAAAAAAACCCACCAAAAATAACCCAACAAAGAACAAAAAGGAAAATTCCCACAGCTACTAAAAGCCCACTCCCACTCCCTCATAGCTTTGCCAAAAAACCCCAAAGAAGGTAACCCTCCCCACAAGAAAACCCCGAAACAAACAGAGCACGAAACACTTTTGGGTACAGACCCGTTCTCAATGGCTTGTGACTTCTCTTTAAGGAATATATCCCATCTTACCACTGCTCTGTCACTGCAGCTTATGAAGAGACCTTGACCAGATTGTATGTTGTCACAAAGAATGGAGCCATGGATCCCTTCTGCTTCCTGGTGGGCTTAGGGGCCAAACCTTGCAGTCTTCTTTACCTGTACATTAATTCTTTCTCAATTCAGTCGATGCTTTTTCTTGAAATCTTGCACATCTTCCTTACAAAGGTGAGCACTGAAACGATCTTCATGTCTCCTTCTGAGGTATTTTCTTTTGCATGAACAATATTCAGAAGCTGTGGTTTTAATTCTGAGTTTCTTATCCCAAAGCCAACGTGACATCTAGAGAGCTTCTTGTGGAGGGTTACCCAACCAACAGGTAACAGAAAGGCTTTTAGACTGGCTAGAAATTCAGAGATATTTTCTCCTTCCATTTGGTTTCTTAGATGGGAAACATATATATTTTCTCAGCTAGAAATTTGGGTTTGGTACTTAATGGTTTTAAAGCACCTTTATTAATTCTTTATATTCCATCTCACCTGGTTCCTGTGGAAAACATAAGCCTTTAAACACTGCAAATGTCACTTTTCCCCATTAGTGTTAGAAAACTGATCTTTTTTTCCTGACCAGTATCCCTTATAGAATTTCCAGTAAAATCTGATCACACCACAGTGCATACATTACATCTCTTTCTTCTGTAGTATTATGCCTTTTATTTGTCCATTTATTTTTACACTTTTTACTTTTTTTTAACCCCAGAAAATTCTGACACTGTCTGAATCATCTGTTTTTAAAGATCTCAATCTCATCAAAATACTCCATGTTACTTCCATTTGCAAAGAGGAATCTCATACTGAGTACTTTTTCCTGCAGATTACTCAAATGTACCAAAGGAGACAGAGCAGGAGTGAATGCTCCGTGCCAGAGAAGATGGTGTACTTCTCCCTGTGGCACACCACCTCCGCTGAAACACGGTACCCCACAGACAGCAGGCATCCCACAGATTACAGCGTGGTTCTCAAAGTCATAACCACCACATTGCTAAGTGCACCACAAAATGCAACATTCCTAAGTCTTGCATAAACTTTACACTACACAGGCCCCAAATCCAGTAATTCTGTGGTTTGTCACTGAAGATGACTTTGAAAATGTTCTCCAAGGAAGAAACAATGAAAGACAAAGTTTAAAACAACTCTTGAACATTAAGTCTTGCTCTTATCAAGCGCTTGTCTTCTGTACTCCTTTTCTAATCCTCTCCAAAGCTTTCAAATAGGTTCTCCTTTGAGAAAGGACCAAACATGCAACACTTCAGGAAGACCGCTTGTCTTTCGATAAAATGAGGGGAAGATGGAAAGCAGGAAGAGGAGGGGCAACATTATTCTTGCCATGGAAAACTAGACACAAGCTTAGAGGTACAGATGACTCCATGTAAAGCCTTACCTCCGCCGCATACTTCATCCCGTCCACCGTGTGCTCAGAGCCGGCCTCGTCATTGGATCCCCAGTGGAAGTGAATCTGGCGCAGCCTGTAGGTCCCGCTGAGTGGCCCCCCAGTCAGCACTGGAAACCCAAGGAGAGGAAAAGGCTTCACTGAGAGAACGGGAGTCTCCACCCACATCCTCTAACCTCACACCAAACTTCAGTCTTCGGACAGTCCTCCGCTCCTGCTCATAAGCTGTCTCAGAAACCCTCACCTGTCGAGGATATGACTATGAAAATTGCATTTATGGGCAGATTAGTGGGTTATGGCCCACTAAAGGGTATGCTGTTATTGGCAAGGCTGTCTTGCTATGGGTTGGATATTTCTAAGAAAATAGGAAAATACTTCTATTTTGCAACATTCAAGAGTTTCCTCTCTTGATTCTATTCAAAAGAATCACTAAGAAATTACACTCAAAATATAGGTTTTATGAATAAGGAGCAGAATCATAAAAATGTAATGTCAGCAGAATTTCTTTTCCTCTTTGGAATCTGGAGGAAAATAGGTGGAGCTTAACAAATTTTCAGGGCTCTTTCCTTCATTTGCAACTAGATCCAGTTATATCAGATTGAAGTCTGAGGAAAAGGAGCTTTTATTAACATAAACAAAATTAAGCCAATGCTTTATATGCATTGTACAACTGCAATATTACTGACAATTAGCCAGGGCTGGAAGGCATGTCCTACAAGGAACAGCTAAGTACTTTGGGTTTGTCTAGTTAGGAGAAAAAAAGGAGGCTGAGGGGTGTCCTCACTGCTCTCTATAACTTCTGAGGAGGGGAAGCAGAGAGGGAGCAGCCGATCTTTTCTCCCAAGTATCCAGTGACAGGACTTGTGGGTAAGGCTCAAAGCTGTGCCAGCAAAGATTTAAACTGGATGTTAGGAAGCATTTCTTTACCACAGTGGTGGTCAAACACTGGAACAGTCTTCCTAGAGACACTGTCAAAGCCTCAGGCTTATCAGAGTTTTAGAGATATCTGGACAATGCCCTTAACAACATGCTTTAACTTTTGGTTAGCCCCGAATTGCTCAGGCAGTCGGACAAGATGATTGCTGCAGGTATCTTCCAACTGAAAGAGTCTACTCTATTCTATTCTAGTCTGTTCTGTTCTATTTCTATTCTGTACTGTTCTATTCAAACTAACATGCATATGGGTGGGATTTTCATTATTTTGCTTTCGTAAGTGCTCGTAATTTTCTCATCACACTTAGAATCAAAATATCTCTGCACAGAGACTTGAATGTGAAATACATTCAGAAAGATTCCTTATTTGAGGCAAAACAAATCACTCCACTCTCCTAGCTCCATATGTCCTCTGAGCATTTGGGGATCAGTCTGGAATAGTTTACTGGCTCATTATAGAAGTTTTAAGGGGAAATGAGGGGAGATTTAACCAGATGTTTTTTCAATTAAGAGCACTAGGGAGGACAACAGCAATTTTTTCTCTCTTCTAGGTTTAGTCCAAAATCTAAACTTTCTTAGGAACAAAATACACCAAATAAAGATGAAAGAAGAAGTTTTAAGTTGCCTATTTGCTAACATGAGTAGCTGGGATAATGAAAAGGAACTGGGACTGTTTATTCTGTGGGGAAAAATATTTAACTTCCTTACAGCCTCAACTCCAAACCATGCATTTACACAGCCTATAAACTTAGCCAACAGAGGAGATGGGGCAGTGGCACTTTTAAATTCCTTCTTTTAAGGACTGTAAACTTGGAGACAAATGATCCTAGAAATGTCTAATGATAGTGTTCTAACTGGCTGAGGAAAAACTATTATGTAGAAATGCACCAGCATGAAATACTTCTGCTGAAAAAGCACAGAAAATGGCCGGTTGATGTATTTGTGCTGCATCACACAGTGATGGTAAAACCCTTTCATTCCAACAGTAATTAAGGAAGAGGGTAGTCAGAAGTTTCCAAGGCAAATATCAGTAACTTGAATTTCGAAAAACATTGGAAGAAGATAAATAGAACAATTTCAAAGAATGGTGCTAATGTGGTACCAAAGAGCATAAACAGACTTACACAAACAGTTACAGACTTGACAGCCCAGTTCCAGTGCTGACCAAAGTGAAGAAATAGTTCACATGGAAGTCAGTTAATAATGCATTAGAAGATGCTAATGTATTTAGTACCAATTAATTTGAATTTTTTTCATGAAACCAACACATGGCAGGAGTTCTTACTTCACAGGGGTGCCCCAGAAGCCAAATTTGGGCCCTAGAAAATTCAGTATTTTTTGAGCAATGACCTGAAAGAAAACAAAAACATTACTGATAAAGTTTGTCAGTGACAAATATTAGGGAAAATAGCGAATTATTCAGTTTATGGTTGTGGACTGAAGAATCTGGTCCACACATAGAAGACATAGAGTCTACTGAAGGAGACTGGGGATTCCATCTGTTAATTATCTGATCAATCTCTGTCAGTGCTTTGCCATGATACGAACTATATCCTTGGAGATACGGCTTGAGGAAAGCAGTAAGAGGAGGATCACATTACCATTGCTTTGGTACCAGGGGAAGCCTAGAGAAACACTGTTTAGGCCCTGTCACTTCATGGATGGAGTTAAGAGAGTGGAAGAGGTTCTTGGTGTACTCACATTCATACCTTTTTTTTTTTTTAATTGTGAGGGTAATTAACAATTAGAACAACTTACCAAAGGCTGTGGTAGGTTCATCATCGCTGGAAAATTTGAAATCAAGATTGTATATTTTTCTAAGAGATGTGCTTTAGTTCACCAGCGTCTACTAGGCTCGAAGCAGAGATTAATTCTGGGAAGTTCCGTGGCATCTGACACGAGGTCAGACCGATCATTGATGGTCAGCTGGTGGCTTTCAGGCAACATCCAATGTTGACAGAAAATTTAAAACTAAGACTGTTCAGGAAACAAAAACATGATGGTGTCTCCATCTATGTCTCTATGAGCTAACAAGTTGTCAGGACTAACGGACAGGGTCATCATAAATTAGTCCCTCTCTGGCTTTGACCCTTGTGAAAGCATCATATGGTCTTAGATTCTCAGCTAAGCCCCACACAGCCACAAAATTATTTTATTTCTTGAAGATTCTGGACTCCTACAGCTTCAAGGGGAGGCATGCTGGCTTGCCCAAAATCCAAGAGAAGGTTTTAAAGAGGAAGGCACTAACATTACAAAGACTATGACAAACCAGAGAACTTCTAAATAAGAATTATTGTTTGCAAAAAGGGAAGCTACATACTCCTGGAAAAGACTGGGGCAATAATACTTTTCAAAGAAGAAAAGGGATTACTTGTGATCTATTTCACTTGTTCTGTATCGGCTCTTACTTGACACAAGAAGTCTGAGTATAGGTTGTAAAAAGGGGAAAAACATAACCAAACCTGCAGCTAAATTCAGATAAGAGATTTGAGCGATTCAGTTGGAATGAACCTGTAATGAGACATAAAGGATTCATCTGCAGTGAGAGACAGAGAGCAGCATTTGAAAAATTGCACACAACACTGTTCAAACAGGGGGATGGCACTATCCAGCTGGTTGGGGTGGATCAAACCACTCCTGTGAGTAGGGAATCCCAGCACTTTCCAAGAAACACAACCTCGAACTTGTGTCCAAATATGTTCCCACACTGTATCATGCTGAAAGGCAGGGAAAAAAAGAATCTCTCATCCAGAGGAGCAAAGCCTTGCTGTTTATAAGGAGTTCATACCCAGCAGTGAGACGTACCCAGGCTGTAGGCATTCTATTTAGGAACTGGTTGAGGAAGTCACAGTGCAACAGTAAAGAAACAAACCTGACTTGTTGACGGTGTCATCGAACTCCACGCTGGTGGAGTGCCCGTTGTTGAGGATGATTTTAGCAGAAGCTGGATCATAACTGGGATTTAGAGGACGGAGGGAGGGATCATACTTGGTTTCCTCAGTTTTGATGTCGATGGGTGACTGACGGTCTCCATTAGCGACAGGAAAAACCTCCTTCCAGTGGGCAGGCCCTGCAATTCATTGGAAGAGAAGTCTAAATTGCTGACAGCACCCTCATTCTTATGAAAAAAAACTCTGCTTGAATTGTCCTCATTTGCATCTTTTAAATTCAAAAAGGATGCATCAGGAAAACACAGATCAAAACATTCAGCTAATTTTGCTGCATCCTATTGCAACAGCAGCTCTCAGGATCCCTTGGTGTACCTTGCATGCACCTTTAAACAAGGCCACACGCAGTACGTAGATACTTAATTATTCCCAGTTAAGACTCAGCTGTGCACAAGACAAAATACAACAAATGCTCATTTAATCAGACATCCTGTATCCAACAAGCACTATGTCCCAATAAATTTTTGACACGCCATTTTTTGCCTAATATCATGTCTCATTATGTCTTTAAGGATTACCTCTCTTCAATGCAAATCCCTGCATTAAGGATTTTTTTATGCCTTAGTCATTTGCTGCAAAAGACCTGAGAACATATCTTCTACTGATCACTCTGAATGAGATGGGGAGATGTCAAAAAAGGTGATTGGTGATGTCAAAAATTGCTGAGTGGTTCCTGGAGCCTGATGGCAGTGCTTGGAACCTAAGCACTGCTGCACCTCCAACCACCTCCTCCCAGCCTACCAACAGTGCCCACCAGCTGTCACAACAAAGAGAGACTGTCACCCTCTAATCATGAAGTCTCCATGCACACAGGCACACTTACACACACTAGTGTAGCACTGACAAATCAAAGAACAGGAACACTCAGGACAGGGTGCCTGCATGAGGCCTGCATTTGGATTTCTACTGCCTTCAGCTGATGAGAGTAGATCTTCCAGACATAGATGCAGCTCCATTCACCAGACTTAGATAGAAATTATAGGACTATAGAAGGTGTTAATCAATACTAGTCATCTCAACCTTTCTCTCTCCAAGCAGTCTAAGCCAAACGTCAGCTGAAAAGCTAATAAATCAATAATATGGACATGAGAAAATGGCAAATGACATCCTAAAATAGTAAGAAAAGCTTCATTGATAGGATGTGTGAGTTATCTGTTGTTACCTACTACACATCAGAGTGTTCCCAATGATTCACACTAAGAATATATGTGCCATTGTTTAATGTGCCATATTGGATAAGAGGGTAAAGAAAAATAGAAGAAGTTGCCTGGGGAATATATTCTATAAAGTAAAGACAGAAAACAAGGCTTAGGATGGAAAGGAGGGGAAAGCAAGGGGAAAGAAGAAAGGAAAAAGAGAAAGGTGAAAGGTGAAAGTCTGCAGGGCAAACAATCTTTCAGTATTAAGAAGAGCACAGCACTTGTTTTTCCTCCAGGCTTATAATCAGTAAGAAGCATAATAAATCAATTCAGAGAGACTGGATATAAGAAAAACTTGATATGAGCATCAGAATCTGCTCTTATAAAATCTGCATCACTGGAAATCCTCATAAGTAACTCCTTATACTGAAGATAACTGACCACAGTGTAAAAATTGGGTTTGGGTCTTTCTAGATAGCTCAGCACTTAAATAAACACGATGACAAAAAAGGATGAAAACCTATGATGCAGTGGTTAATAGCCAAACATCAAAAGCTGTTAGATATTTTTCTCTCCTCGACTTCAATAGAAGTGAACATAGCTCAGAAACTCACAGGTGCTAAAAGCACCCAGGCACCCCGGCAGTAAATCAGAGAGGGAAGCGCCCACAGTGCCGTGGGGCTGCAGCTTGCACAGCACCTGGGCAGAGAATGATTCTCCTCTGAGAAGCACTGAAAAAGAGAAGCAGGAAAAGCTTGTAAAGAACAGCCTAAGACTTAAGCCTCAGAACAAATGGCTTCAGTCTTGATTTGGTAAAAAGTAATTTTGTTAATTACTTCATTAAATAAACTCAATAAAGAAATAGATTCTAAGGCAGAAGATAAAAATCCTACTGGTTTGAAACACAGAACTGTTTAAACGTAATTCTCCTCACTTCACGAATGGTCATCAAAGCTATTCAATATTCTAACAACATACAGTTTAGAATATAATTTTAATTGTGTTTAGATCCTAATATGCTGTAGTTAGGGATGCAGTGCAAAATTTTATTTAAAAGAAGCACCACTCCATAATTTATACTTTACTACTGTCATTTGGGATGCTTAGAAAAAGCTTATTGCTACTTAATTTTAGTATTTCTAATATTCCTTAACTGAGAAAATATATTTAAAAATATATTTATGTGCTTAACTACTTGGTCCTATTGCTCTGTCTCAGAAACAACTACAGTTATTTGAATTCAATAACATGGATTACTTGCATTCAGAAATAATACAAAGGTGCCAAAAAGAGGACCCAAGGCTGTGATTCTGTCACTAGCTAATTATTTAACAGTAATATTCAGTTCTAAAAAGACATTATTGCTGGTTTTGCCCTTGTCCTTGGCTCAGATGACCAAAATACTGTTTTGCTATGGGGATTAAACATCTACCAGAAAAACAAAGCAGCAGACACCTGACTTTTCAGAATATACAGGAAAATATCAAGAAACTTCAGCTCATTTTGTACCACTACGTTATACTAAGAAGTTCCTTACTAGGTAATCTATCAGCTATCTAATACGATTATGATACTTTTGCCATTCTAGGAAAACCGTGACTCAATTCATTACTACAGACCCTACCCCAACACAAACTTTGTGTATGACTTGTAAAAAAGTCATCACTGTTGAAAAAGATGCTCAAATGCAGGTCATACAGATTTAAGCCAGTGGGATCTCCAGGGTGAAAAGTTCTTCTGAATTCAGATCTGAATTAGATGCCTCCATATCAAAATAATGCACACTTCAGTTTTCTAAATATGCACTTTAAGACATTCCCAGGGAGTATAACTCATTGATTCAACTCCCTTCATTTTTTCCTTTACTGAATGAAAGTGATTAATATACCAATTTTTGAACTTATGAAATCCTCTCCTGTTGTTGGGAGAACGTTCTGTTGCTAGAGGCAATTTTCTAGTAGCTCTTAACAATCAAAGCCATTGTGACTGAGATTTACGACAAAAACCTGAACCATCTGCTCTGAAGATTTTATGCCTTTATTTTGGACACAGCATTACCAAAGGCAATGAACTGTCTGACACTTTTAGGTCAGACTGTCGCTGCATATACCGCTCACTCATTCAGTTCATGAAACAGATCTCACAATGAAGGCAGTTAGAAATTTGCCAGGAAATAGAACTCACTATAGCACCTCACAGTGTTGCATTTTTATTCAGCTGAAGCTAAAGATTATGAATTTCATCAACAGGATAATTTGAGACAAGCCCAGTGAAGACACTACAGGATACAGTTGAGTTCCAGTGAGCCTCTATACATGCATAAATGGAGCATGTACAGGTGAAAAGGGGTTTTGGTGGGGTTTTTTTGACAGTTTGTTATTATATATAGAAAAGTCATTATTTTAGTATGGTCTGACCTTCATAGGATCACATCCTCATTTATTTCTAAAGAGAATCCATTGCCCAGCTTATCAAACACAGAGTACTTTAATTTATAAAGTTAGGTTTGCATGTAATTTGGTTGTATATTAGGTTAAAGTGAGATTAGCTCAAATAAAAGCAATTAAAAAATCATAGTGGGTAAAATTAAGCAACTTTTTTTGATGCAGGTATCGAAATGATGCAATTATTCTCAGAAAGAAAAAATGCATAAGGAGTTATGGCTGGACTGAAGTATCTTAAAGGTCTTTTGCAATCTAAAAGATTCTATGATTCTATACATTTGTATCCCTTTTATTTATAAAATGCCTCAGCATTATAGTAGTACCAAGATCAAGAGAAATTTTTGTAGTAAGAGACAATTCATGTAAATAATTTCCATATATTTCATTAAACAAATAGCAAACTGAAGATAATCGTTTTCCCACTGTGGTCCCCTCCAACCTTACTCATTCTGTGATTTGCCTTTTAACTAAAGCAATTCCCCTTTAAACCAAAAAGGGCTGAAGGGGTGAGAACATTCCCCTCCTGACAGGAACCTTGAGCAGCAGTGAAAAGCATACATGATGCCACACTGAAGCCAGTTTTCAAGATTTCAGTATTATGCCTCTACAGATAAAGAACATCAAAACTGTGAGGTAAGAAAAGCAGCAAGAAAGCAAAGGCCAAGGTTTTAACAGAAATAAAATAATGCCTCCATGCATTTCAGAAATACATGCATCAAAGTAACCGAGAACTTCTGCATTAGGTTTGTGTGACATGATACTGGTAGCAGGGAAGCTGCAGGTGTGGCTTCTGTGAGAAGATACTAAAGCTTCCCCTGTGTCCAATAGGGGCCAATGCCAGCTGGCTCCAGGATGGACCCACTGCTGGACAAGGCTGGGCCCACCAGGGACCCATCACCTCTGGGATAACAGATTTAAGAAGGGAAAAAAGTTACTGTGCAACAGCAGCCGAAAGAGAGGAGTGAGAATATGTGAGAGAAGCAGCTCTGCAGACACCGAGAGGAGGGGGAAGACATGCTCCAGGAGCCAGAGCAGAGATTCCCTGCACCATGGTGAAGACCAGAGTGAGGCAGTTGTGCCCTGCAGACCATGGAGGTCCCCAGTGAAGCAGAGATCCACCTGCAGCCCATGGAGGGTCACAACTGGAGAAGGTGGATGTGTCTTGAAGGAAGCTGTGACCTCATGGACAGCCTACACTGGAGCAGGCTCCTGGCAGGACCCCACAGGAAGCCCAAGCTGGAGCAGGTCTGCTGGCAGGACTTGGGGTCCCATGGGGAATCCACGCTGGAGCAGTTTGTGAAGAACTGCAGCCTGTGGGAAGTGCTCACATTGGGGAAGTTGATGGAGGGCTGTCTCCCATGGGAGGGACCCCACACTGGAGCACAGGCAGAGTCCTCCCACGGAGGAGAAGGGAGAGGCAGAGACGTGATGAACTGACTGCAGCTGCTGCAGGAGAGGACATGGAGAAAGTCAGGAGTGAAGTTTGGCCTGGGATAAAGGGACGGTTAGAGGGAAGGTGTTTTAAAGATTTTACTTTATTTCCTCATTACCCTACTCTGATTTGATAAGCAACAAATAAGACTAATTTCCCCAAGTTGAGTCTGTTCTGCCTGTAACTCATGAGTGATCTCTCTCTATCCTTATCTTGACCCATGAGCCTTTCAGTCTATTTTCTCTCCCATCCAGCCAGGGTTAGTCCCCAAAACTTTTAATACTGTATATAACAGCGAGCCCATGCCCTTAAACATAGATATTCCATATATGCAGACATGTATGTTTTAATATTTGACAGTTTATGCACATAATGATTTCTGTTGTGACTGTTGCAAGTAACAAATGCAGAACTCAGAGTGAACATAGATGTCTTTTCAACTCTTCAGGCAATCAACCATAGTATATAACTACACCAGATTTAATTTCACTTTATTCCTGTCTCAGTTGTAAGAGGTAATCTTAGTTCCAGGGAAACTATTTTCAGGCCCATGAAGGGCAACAAAATTTTTCAAGAATCCTTCACCTGCTACTCACTTAAACAATAAAAACAAGCCAAATCAGTAAAATAAATGCATTAAAAGAGAAAAAGCAGAGAAATAAAACTGATGCTAGGGAAGAGCACTGAAGTGCTCAAAATCCATGCCTACCTCCTTTAGTCTCCTGTGAAAGATGTGGTGAAGGGGATGGACTGATGAGGAACTATCCACCCCACAGCTGCTGTGGGGCTCCAAGAAAGGAGTGAAAGGTGAACTCCACCCCAAATATGTTACCAGGCAGGCAGTAAACAGAGTTTTATAGGAGAGATGGGGCCTCAAGCAAAGTCCAGGGCCACCCCAGTAGAAATTCTGGTGGCCTCCCCTCTCTGGGAGTTGAGAATAGCAAACATGAAGAGATAGGATAAGGGAGGGAAAGTGGGTTTCTTATCTGGACAGTGCAGGTGAAGCTCAAAGCATGGAAACCTATGGAGAAAAAAAATTGAAAAACAAGACCCATTTACGTCTTCAGGGGAGGGGTAGGGTAGACTGCACAACAGCAGATAACACACCCAATCATTGCAACATCCCTGTGATCCACCACCACCCAGTTTTTCAGGAAAAGTATATCCATCCAGAAAAGATGGAACGAGAGGGCCAGGAAGGAAAGGTAGTACTTGCGCAAACAGTATTCCAAAGTCTAAGTAATAATATACACAAAGCATATTCTTACAGGCATTAGTATATGCAAATATATAGCTGTCTCCCTTTACTGTCACAGCGTTTTATTTCTCTGTGTACAATGTAAGTTATTCCATCTGTTTTATCAGAGTTGAGCCTACAATTTACAAAAACACTTTCATTTCTACTCGCACGACTTGTGAGACCGTCTGCACACCGGAGCAGCGTTTGCATGACTTAAAATGCAAAACAGAGCAAAGTCTTTAAGCCTGCTGATGAGCCCATCTTGGGACTTCAAAGACTGACAAGATTCCTGAAACCATGGAACAACTAAAATTCGAAAGCATCTCCTCTAAGGTGCATAGTTATACATTTAAATAACCCAGTCAAGTAACTAGGATTTCCCACCGTGTAACAGAAGCAGAACACAGCTGGAATCAGAAAAGCACGGCTGGTACAGCAGTTCCGATCAGGGTGGCTGTCTACCACGTACTCGATCCGTGCACGCAACTGTTCAGCTAAACGAGCGAACGAAATCCCAACCGGGAACGCGACAGACCCGACCCGGAGCCGAGCCCGGCCCGGCTCTGCAGGCGATGCCGCACGCACGGACACCTTTCTCAGCCGCCTGCCTTGCAGAATGCCGAGACAAAAATCTGCTCGCTCTCACGCTGTAAAGCATTGCAGCTCATCCAGCTCTCCCGAGGGCAAGGGAGCTGCCGAGGCCAGCGGCGGGACGCGCTCCCGGCGGGACCCCGCTGGCCGCCCCGACGGTCCCGCGGGAAGCGCCGCAGCGGCCCCGGCCCCACCCGCCGTTCCCTACCGTTGTGCTCGTCGTATCCCCAGTGCAGCATGGCTCTGCTCTCCTGCCGGCACGGGACGGACGGGACGGGACAGGATGAGATGGGACGGGCTGGCGCGGGAGAGGCGGCTGCGCCCGATTTGAAGGGGACGGGCGGCGACGCCCCGATCCTCGGGCGCTGATAAGGAGACCTGCAGCGCTCCGGCCTCCCGGCCCGTCCATGCCTGTTCTCGCCTCAAGGCCTTCGCCGCACAGCCTCCCCCCAGCACCGTCGGGGCGGCCCGGGGGAGGCAGTGCCATCTCGCAAGGGCCCGCTCCAACAGAGGAAAGGTGCAGCCCCCGTCCCGCCAGAGCATGAGTTGCGCGGCGGGGAAAGACGGGAGTGTCCATTCCTGGGGTCACTCCCTCCACTCCCGAAAGTAAAGCCAAGTGCGCATCGCTCCATCCCCTCCCGTTTTTCTCCCAGGGGTGTAAACCCGATTCCCTTTGGAATCGGCTGCAGGAAGAGTCCACGTTTTCCCAGGCGGGGCCGTGAGGCAAGAGAGTGTCCCACAACCCACTGAGAATTTATTCTTTTATCCCAGTGCCCCGTGTGCCGGAGGCTGCCGTGGGCACGTGCTTTGTGGCAACGCGGAGCTTGGGACCGGGCGCTTGGGCTGCGGGCGCGCGGCAAGGAGCTCTCAGCTTTCCCGTGCTACAAAAGCCGGCTGCGAAGCAGCGGGAGAGGCAAGCAGAGGACCGGGGCCGAGGCTGAGGCCGGGACCCGAGCGTGAAGGGCTCGGGAAGGGACAAGGCACAGGGAATGCACAGGGAATGCACAGGGAATGCACAGCGCCCACCAGCGGCGGCGCGCGCCCCCTGCCGGCTCCGCGCGCGCTGCGCCGCCCCGTGACGGCGCTGTGGGCGATTGGCGGCTCCTCGCGTCACAGCCCCGTGTGACGTCAGCCGCTCGCGCCCGCAGCCGCCGCCATGGGCAAGAGCCGCGGTGGGGCCGCCAAGGCCGGCAGCGTGTTCCGCATCGCCCGCAGCGGCGTCCTCAGGGCCAAGGCCAAGGGCAAGGCGCGGCCCGTCACCTCCGGGCTGAAGCAGGTGAGTGCCGCGGCGGGAGGAGGCGCTGGCCGGGCTGCGGCAGCGCCCCACCACGGGGAGGGCCCCGGCCCTGCTGCGACGCCCGCGGGAGGCCTCGGCCCGGCGGGGTTTCCTCCTCCTCGTCCTCGCTGCGCGGCGGAGGAAGCGCTCGGGACTGATTAAATCGAGCTGTTTTAGGGGCAGTGCGCGTCCGTGCACAAAACGGCAAAGTGCACGATTTTCACCCGAAAATTAGGTTTGTTATGTGGATGTCTTCATCTGCAAAAAGAGAAGCACAAGAAGTTAATTTGACTAATCTGCAGGCGTATGCCACAGAAGACATCAGGCTGTGCTTGAGGGGTGTCGTTTGGGAAGTGTCTGATAGCATCTCGCCTTGTCCTCGGGAATGCGATGCTAAAGGGCGCATCAGCAGTTCAGCGAGTTCGCGTTCACTGAACTGCATTCACAGCGTCTCTGAGGGTGTAATTCAGGGTACAGTTTAACAAAATGCCTTGATCCGAAGCACCGGGCATAGTTAGTACAACTAACAAGGGGAGGTCGTGCTGCTTTCCGTCACGTCCCTGGTCCCAGGAGGCGATCCCTTTGCCAGGTTCTGGGTTATGTTCCCACAGGTCTCCTTGATGCTGGCTCAGGAACTCTTCGCCCATTTGGTGACTCAACTTGCTAAATCAGCAGCAAAAGCAATTAAAAATACATTTTGCATTTTTATGTGCTGGGTTGGTGAGTTGAACAGACTTAATTATGAATAAATGCAAAGAGAAGCATTTTAGTGGGGAAGAACCAGAAAGAATGGAGCCTTTTCTAATCCAGTAGCTGTTTATTTGCCTCAGCTGTACAACTGTCAGTGAGATGCAGTGAACAGACCCAGGAGTGTGCATTGATGGATGTTTTGCTCTTAATTCCTCTCTGCCCCTCTCTTGCACCTTACATGGGCTGTGATGCTCTGCAGATGCTTCTGTGAGCCAATTTAACATACTAAAGCAATGGAAAAACAGAGAAGCAAAAATAATATTGTTATTTTTGTGTCTGTAGAGGAGCACAGCCCAGAGGAGGGAGAGAGTGGGTCATGGAGCAGGGAGCAGTGCAGAGGAAGAGGGATGGGGGTGATCTAAGCAAGAGTTTTCCTATTAGTAGCAGTGAGTCATTATATGGTATCTTCTCAAACCCTGCCTTCAGCCTGAGGTGGGTGTTCTGCAAGAGTTCAGCTGTCTCTTTAGAAAAGCATCTGTTAATAAAAGTAGTAAAAGCAGATAGTGGCTTATTTTTTCCATTTGATGCAGTTTGCAGTGTGCTGGACAAACACAAGCAAATAGCTTTAAAAAAAAAAGGCTGTTTCAGATTTCCTCCTGTAAGCCAAATCCACTTGACAAATTAATCTGGTGGACAGACAGGGATGTAACAAACTTTGGAAAAAACAATTTCATGTTGCTGGCGTCGCATCTCCTCTTAGTCTAGACTGGTCTGTATAATAAAGGGAGAAACAGGTTTAAAATCATATTCATGAAAAGTCAGTAGCTTATTAGGAGTAAAATTTTATTCTCTGTGTTTGAAGCTGTATTCTTTAATGCATTAAGCCTTTGGGCTTAATGGGATTTACTTACCATTAAGCAGTATAGGAAGATGCTCAGAAAAAAAATTGTTAATAGCTAAAATTAATAGCTAAAAGCCCATTGTAACTGTTCAGACAACTTTTGATGTATTTACCTGTGCTAGTGTAGAGCCTCTTTCTGTGAAGGAGCCCTGCCTGAGTACCTGACGATATCACGTATTAAAACTGGAACCTTCTAACGCCCCGGTGAAGCTGGACGATGGTGACAAGCGCTGATGGAACATGTAGTCTTTGTCCATCGTGTTACCAACCGTCCATCCACTCTGATCAGAGCTAGGAGCTGGGGCTGTATTTCTCCAGTCACTGTCCCAGTTGAAGTGTTGATCTGAGTAGGCCTGTTTTATCAGCCTCATTGCCACTGCTTTTTTAATACTGGTTCTCTTGGTCACTCAGAAGAAATGGAATTGTGGTTACTGTATACATGCTCTGAAATTATGGAGGCTTTGAAAGCAAAATGGATACATGTAACCATTCACAGTTTGCTTCTGCCTGTTTAAATTGCTGAGAGGTCAGTTACAGGGGTAGCCTTTGGAACAGCAGTAGGTATCCTGAAGTTTGGGGTTGCCTGAAGACCTATGAGCGTGCTTCATGATTGCAATATAATAGGTCATTACCTGGCAAGGATCCTGTTCCAGATTTTGGAAGCAGCAGGTGCTAGGGCTGAGATCAGCTGAATCTTACTTTGCTGCAGTGATGAGAGTTTATGCCCCCTTGCATCCACCCTCCTCCTCTACTACAGATAGTTGTCCCCAGAGTGTAACGTGTCCATATTCTAGCTCTTTGTCTTCGAAAGCAACCATCTTCGATGAAATAACTTAAAAAGGCAGACTTGGGCTAAAAAAGAGGCTGAGGTGTACAGAGATACACATCCCACTCTGCTACAGCTGCAGAGTTTCTTTAAATACTGCAGCAAAACCCAGTAGACATTGTTGGCCAGACCTATGGTGTCAACAATTAGGATGCAAGGTGTGATGATAAAAGGTAAGCTACTGGATGAAATTCGGAATGGTGAAATAATTTACAAATTGTATTGGGTTTGAGGGGCTACAGGGGTGGCTTCTCTAAAAAGCTGCCAGAAGCTTCCTCATGTCCGAAAGGGCCAATGCCAGCTGGCTCCAGGACGGATATGCTGCTGGCCAAGGCAGAGCCCATCAGGGACTGGCAGTGCCTCTGGGATGATGTAGTTAAGAAAGACACCCCCAGCAGCAGTCAGAACAGAGGAGTGAGAATTTTAAAGAGCCCTGCAGACAGCAAGGTCAGTGAAGAAGGAGGGGGAGGAGGTGCTCCAGGTGTCAGAGCTGAGATTCCTCTGCAGAATTTGTTTTGACAACAAATGAAATTCATTTTCCCCAAGTTGAGTCTGTTCTGCCCATGATGGCAATTGGTGAGTGATCTCTCCCTGCCCTTATCTCAACCCATGAGCCTTCCATTATATTTCCTGTCCCCTGTCCAGCTAAAGAAGGCAGTGATGGAGTGGCTTTGGTGGGCACCTGGCATCCAGCCAGGGTCAGTCCACCAGAGAGATGAAGGAAGGAACCCTTCCTGGAACTCCACTCCAGCTAAGAGGAGCTGAGGGTGGTGTAGCAGGGCCTAGGAAGCCTGGCTTGTGTTTTCTCTGTGTTCTCTTTCTGGATCACTATGGGCTCCCATTCCAATAGAGAAAGTTTAACTCTTAATTTTAAATACATTAGTACACAACTAGATGACCTAATGAAGTAACAGATAAAACATACTGAAAAGCATACAACATTGGCTGCATAATAGTTGCACAAAAATGGGGAAATTTCACATCAGTGGAGTTTTTGTTAAAAATAACGTATTTTTTTTTCTCCCAGATAAACATTAAAAATGCTGAAAAAGTTAGTGCAATAAATAAAGCATTTGCTGAAGTTCAGAAAGAAATACAGCAGCTATCAAAAGGTACCACAGCAGAACCTCAGAAGACTCAGCAGGTAACTTCCCTTTGTAAAAATCTGAGAATGAAAAGAATGTGTGTGTTTAAAGCATTATTATGTGGCTCTGAGACTGCCAGCAGTTAGCTCAGTTGGTCAGGGCATGGTGCTGGTAACACCAAGGTGCTGGGTTCAACCCCTGTGTGGGCCATTTCCTTAAAGAGTTGGACTTGATGATCCTTGTGGGTTCCTTCCACCTCACAGTAGTCTGTGAATCCATGCAGTTGCTTTAAAGCTAGAATCCCAGTTTTATGAATTTCATTTGTCTGGTAATGCTGAAACCTGGTTAGCATGTTCAAATGCTATCTAACTACTAGAGAAGAGGGTGGGCAGCCACACTGAAGCACGCTGCAAAAGCATATTTTTAAATTACATTCCAGCAGATTTCTTACTGTTTTTTAAGTTACTTTCAGCTCCATCCCCTTGATTTGAAACTTACATCTCCACGTGAATAGACAGAGAGGATGAACCTGGCTGTTCCTTATCTGAAGCACCTGACAGTACTTTGAAACAGTTCTGCCTCTCTCTGTTCTGATTCCCAAGCCTTCATATTACCTCATCAGAAGTACCAATACCTGAAACAGCAATTTCTGTAGTAGAGGTTTTGCCTGCAGCACTTAGGGTTCAAGACAGTGTTTCACTTGCCTTTGTCTAGTTTTTTATATACAGGCCTACTAGCAGTCTCACACAAGAATTAATTCACAAAGTTTAATTCCTGACAAGTTCCTCCCTATAAACTCTTTATGCTGACTGATGCTCTAGGCACAGTTTCAGGGAGAGAAAGCAGTGCTTCAGTATGAGGTGCAGATGAATCCATCCTGACTGTTGGGGGAAGGTGGAGTTCGGAGAAATGGACATGAGTTCCCAGTGTGCCTGAGGTGACCAAGTTTCTGTGTGGCTGGGAGCAACAGAACAGGTGTCAAATATCTTAAGGATAGGCTGAGGGGAAAATGAAACATAAGTGACAGTGCTGCCAGCACAGGATGAGGCCAAGCAAGGATTTCAAGGCAGTTGGAGCCAGTGGTCCTGTCCCTGCTGGCTTGTTATTTATTCTTCCAAGAATTCAGACTGTACTACTGATCCTGTGCTAGTAGGGCTCTACATGACTGCTGAATTTATTACTCAGGCTGTAACAGTATTTTACCCAAAGTTGCAAAAGTTGTGTTGAGAGCAGTTGTGAACTAAAAGCTGAGCCTGTCTCAGTTGGGCCATGTGTGTTATGTTACTGGTATGACGCTCCTGAAGCGCAAAGCATTTTCTGCTTATGTCTCAACTTCAGTGTATCCTGCAATCCCCCCAAATTATTGAAGTATGACTAAAATTAGCCTAAATTAAATATATAAAAGACAAACTAATCTTCTGAACTAATACCAAGGTATTTATTAGTCTGGGTTTTTTTTCAAGCAGAATAAAAAGAAATTGCTTTCTACTTTAAACTGAAACTTTTTTTTTTTCAGGTTTCCACAAATCTGGAAGAGGAACCAGCAAACGTGGATGCTGCCACAAGCCTATTATCTCAGTTGTAATGCAAAATGGACAATGAAGGAGTTGCAAGAAATGAAAGACCACAAACACTGATGGCTTTGTTTGCACAGTTTTATTAAAAAAAATTTGTTAATATACAAGTATTGGCACACTTTAATACAAACTACAAACAGACCTTTCCTATCATGTAGGAAAGTGGAATGTCAGAAGTCAGTGTGAGAAACTTAAAGTGCTAAAACAGAAGGCACTTCACAAAATTGGTTCACTGAAACAATTTAGCATAACTCAAGTTGATACCCTTCACATTTCAACTTGGCAGTGAAAGCTTCAAAATTGTTTGAAAAGTTAAAAAAGACTATAGAAAGCTTCTTGGCAGTAAAGCTTCAAAGAAAATGCTGTTAACTGTGAGCAAGAAGCCTAATCATTTTTTGAAAAATGATCAAAAGGCGATTAAGTATTTTCACTTTTCTTAATAAAGAAAGCTCCAAACAATTGGATTACACAGAAAAACACTCAGGTGAAAAAGTGCCAGAATTTTTGATAAAGAGCCCTTTTTCTTGAATTTGTTTTGTGAAGTAGTTAAAGGAAACAAAAGGAAATATACTCCCAGAGTCAGTGAACTAAGAAGTTATACATTCATTATTCAAACACTTAGGTTATGAAGAAGTCTAGAATGTTATAGTTAGAGGTAGATAAGTAGTCTGGTTGACACAGTATCTAATAATTTAGTATCTGCACATCAAAGAGATCACAGACTCCTTCATTATCATCCAGGTTAAAGTTGTAGTCATCTCCGGGAGTAGGAGAGAGTCGTAAGAGAGGAAAAACTGTAAAGCAGGAATAGTTTAGTTTAAATTAAAACACTTCTGGAAAATCAGCCCTATCATAATTCAGTATGTTTGTCATCAGGGTTAGTCTTAATAATTAAAATAGTCTTGATAATCTGACAAGCTCACTAGGATACATACTGTGAATACCTGTACTGCATTCAAACTAAGGCAGTAAGTGATCTACCTACCATTTTTTGCTTGGTATTTTAAGTCAGTTTGCTGAAGTGGAGTGATAGCTGTGGAATATGGATTTAATTTCTTATTCTGCAGCAAAGGAGCTCCCGAGCAGCTTTTGAAAACTTTACCGAGAAAGCCATAATTTGTATTTATATTCCTTTGTCTTGTTACAATACCGCATCTATCAGCCTTCAAATAAGTAAGGAAGTTAGCATTTTGTCTGTTTTTACAGAAGGGAAGTGGAGGCTAGCAGTTTGTCTGTGCACTGCATTTCAAGCGTGGACTCAAAGCTGTCTTTGTGGGGGGAATGCAAGAAGATAAGCCTCAGCCCTCACTCTGCACTGTAGGTAACACAGTGTACATGAGCTGAGCATGCCATCCCTGCTCTAACAGTGGAGGCAGTTTCCATGTTAACCACATACTGGCATGTTCACAGAATCCCATCTTGCCCCTCGGATCTCATAACCACATCTCTTTCTGGATGAGCCCTGAGATGGTGTGCTAGAAGGGCAGATATTATCACAGGCCTTACAGAACACAGGCCAAAAGAAACAAAGTGAGCCAAGCTCACCTCTTTGCCTGGCACCTCAGTGAGAGTGGCAGAGAGGCAGGCAGCACATGAACTCTAGTAGCTGTGGTACAGTGCTGCACTCATATGCCCAAAGAGGTGCAGGAGCAGAAATGGGGTGACATTTGTTCTGTTTGTATATCACAGCTGGACATGTATCAGTCCGCATCCAGAACTATGTTCTGAAATACTTACTCAAAGCACCTGCGCAAAGCTTTAGGCACAACAGAATTAAACCAGAATTTTTTTTTTAAGGCAGCTTTTTTTTAAGGCAGCTTCTTCTTTCTTTCTTTGTCCCTAAATTAAGGACTGGTGGGTTATTCATGCATGTAAGTGCTTGTTGGATTAAGGTTTTCGTATTTTGACTGTTAAATAAAACTTGCAGGGAATAGAAGGGGGAGCAAAGACAAGAGTGACAGAGGAGGCAACACGGGAAAGAAGTAGTTTCATACTGACTCTTGGCATCAGATTTAACAGATGCCTCCTTAGTGCTGCTCACACAAAAACCATGCTGCTACTTGTGACTGTTAGAAAAGATGCCAGATACTTACCATCAGAAGACATGAGTTCATCAATAATATCTCCACTGATATTTCCTGTGAGACAGGAGCACAAGCTTTAAGTATGTAGCATTTTCTAACGTGTTTATAGCAGTCAACACATTCTTTGCATTAAAACGCTGAATTGCCAAGTACACTATGGCTTGTGCAGTGTAGGAGCTGCAGAGGTAGCACGCCATGTACATGTAAAATATATTTATCTTAGTATCCCTCAGCTTTCCCCCCCCAGTACATTTTTCCCACTTGTCTCTTAAAACCCAAGAGCCATATACAACATGAAGCTTATTTGGTGGCAAGGAAACTCACTTGCTCAAAATGAGTATGCTCCTCTGAGCTGGCTCACTGGCTTCATTAGGAGATAAAGAGAGGCCTGTTTTTTCCTCTGTATAACTCATGGGTAACTTGGTCACAAAGAAGGGCTTAGGGAACCAGTAAAAACATTACAACAGGAACTACTGCTTCCTACCTGCAGGCTCCTCCATCTTTGCAATGTCAAATGAGTTTGGCTTGAGAATACAGTTGACATCCAGAGGCAGCAAGCTCTGGTAGTCACCGGAGCTGGCTGAGGCTTGGGCACCATCCCCGGACAGGCTGGGGTACAGCTCTGGCTCCGGCAGGCTGGAGTAAGGGGCTGTGGGGGCTGCGCTGTCCCGCTGGGCGCTGCCATCTACATGGACATGAAGGAGTGTCACAAGTCTGTTACGGTGAAACAGAACACAAAGCACCTGCCCCCAGCTGTGTCTTTTGAGGAGAACATAGCCAATGTCTAGAATCGGGTGAGAGGAGTTTTCCCCTTCCACAGTTACAGGCACAATGTAATTAACTGTCAATTAATTAAAGGTTAATAAATGAAGGTAATCAGGACCGTCAGAAATGCAGTTGTAATACAGCATTTTCTTAAATCTTTTCCTATTACCTAGTAACTTACTATGAAAAAAATACCTGATATTCAGGCAGCCTCTCACTGTGGCTATGTGGAAGAAGGTAAGCGACCTTGTTGTACAATAGCTGGAACTGGTGCCTGTATTATCAGTCTCATTAAAAGGTACACGTTCAAATCATATCCTCCGTCAAGAGGTTTGCAATTCTGCTCCACACTGCATTCTGGAGAAGCATCTCAGAATAATTAACAGGATTACATCCAAAACCTGTTCAGTGTATGATGATAAGCTCTGAGGGAAGCATCTGTTTCACCAGAAAGAAGAGGAAGAGGCATCTCTCTAACCTCCTGAGACCTCTTACTAAGCCCCTGGAATAGTCTTAATGGACAGCTGCCCTATGCGAATTCTTGATCTTTCCTTTGTCTACCACCTTTCTTAACAGTTTCTTCTTTCCCTCCAGCTGCCTTCCTCCCCCACCCATCGGAGGTAGGAAAACCCCTGGATCCACCTGATGGTGTGTCCACAACTGCTGTTTGTGGTAACTGCTGTCCTTGGTTCGGGTCATGCTGTTCTGGGGGATTTGGAGAAGCTGCAGCCGGTTTAAGTGGAGTCGCTGGAGCTGCAGGTTGAGATGGGGGCTGTGCAAGGTCATCGGGCGGAGGAACTGGAAACACCGTAGGCTTGGAGGAGCTTGATTCTTTGTTTATAAGCAGCACATGGATAGGTCCTGAACTACTTTTAAGATTGATCTGGTATTTCTTCTGTCCGTTCTGTCCCTGTAAAGGAAGTGTATTATGAAAGTTGCTTGTTCCTTGAGAACTTGGAACTATACAAGGTGATGAAGACTAAGAACAGTTGTTTTAGTCCTCAACAAAAAGAAAAAAAAAAACGAAAATCCAACATCACAGCTGCTAACTTGGGTCCTGCAGAGAACCTTACCATTGCCTGAACTGATTTCAGCAGAGATGGACAAAGATAGTACCATTGATCAGCTTCATGGCTCTAGCCTTGGATGCTTTTACGATATTAGAGTGGGCTTAGCCTCACTAAAAATAGTTTGTGAAACTTCTTGGGTGAATTTCAGCCTTCTATAAGCACAGTAGCTATCATGCTTCATACAATGCTCTCTGCCAACTATGTAAACACTATTTAAAACCAAGCACTGCAACAACAACAACAACAAAAAAAGTTAAAGATGGATAGAAGCAAATAATTTAGCCTCCTACTTTAAACTTGCCCATTTACTCCTTTTGGCTATAGCGAGACTGCAGTCTGTTTCTCTATCCAGTCTAGTACCATGAGACTAAATCTAAATTAAATCAAAACTAAATCTAAAAGGCTTTTTCTTAAGAGATCAGTTTTAACAGTAAAACGAGAAACTTGACACATAAAAGTCACTGAGTTCTCAAGAGAATTCATGACAACTATGCATTACTTTGCAAGTTGCAACATTTAAAAGCAAGAGAGAAGAAATCCACTTGCGTATCTAGGTTTTAATAGAGGGCAGGGTTACCATTAGTCTATCTAAGTGTACAAAACCCACTTTTTTCTATCTGGCCTCTCTCCTCAACAGAAACAATCCTAACACTTTCTCGCCCTCCTCTTGCACATGGATAGAGAAAAATCCCCTGCTCTAAAATAGCTCTTCTTTTCCAGTACTGCTCTAGAACACTTAGGTAAACAAGAAACCAGTACATACCATTTCAGGTCTAGGTACTTCTAACTGTGTACCACAAGGTGCTTGAATTGCTAGAAGTGTATCTCCTGGTTAAACAGCAATTTTTAAGAAAGTGTTAAGTGTATTTTTCTTAAGTCTTGTATAGTATCCACTCAAATGAGATCTGGAAATTCTCTAAGGCCACCTAAAGTACTGCACAATTTAGCATATATAAACTTGTGGTAGGATATATGTAGTCCCTTTAAGATCCAAGTATATTGCATAGTATAAATCACAGAATTCCAGTACTTAGATCATAGTTGCAAAAAACTTCTGACAACGGTACAAGATTTACAGTTTTCTTTACCCATTCGTCTTCTAGTTGTATATGTAACATAAGGTGAAAATACTTAACTAGTTCCTTTTTTCACAGAATCAAAGAATGATTTAGGTTGGAAAAGACCTCCAAGACCATTGAGTCCAACTGTTGAATGATCACCACCTTGTCAACTAGACCATAGCACTAAGCGTTGTGTCCAGTCGTTTCTTGAACACCTCTATGGATAGTGACTCCACCACCTTCCTGGGCAGCCTGATCCAATGCTTAAAAGCCCTTTCTGTGAAGAATTTTTTCCTGATGTCCAACCTGAACCTCCCCTGGGTGCAGCTTGAGGCCATGTCCTCTTGTCCTGTCGCTGGTTGCCTGGGAGAAGAGACTGACCCCCACCTGGCTATAGCTGCCTTTCAGTTACTTGTGAACATTGATAAGGCCTCCCTTGAGCTTCCTTTTCCCCAGGCTAAACAACCCCAGCTCCCTCAGCCGCTCCTCATACGACTTCAGCTAAACCAGCTCTCTGGTCTAGCTCACTTTATGACTTTGATGAACGGTGGTATTACAGAAATTTAACAGAAGGAAGAAGAGGTGTTAATGTTCATCTTCAATGCCAGCACTTCCAAGTATCTAAGCTCATGGCTTCTGCAGCACAACCGGGATGTAACAGCTGGCTGTCAAACTCATCTGTGGCTTACTATGCACACTAAAATGTGTTGGGTAAAGTCAGGGGACCACAGTTACATGCATAGCACTGGCACAATACTGCAGGTCACTTGCCTACCTGCACATCATTTCCTCTTTGTCCATAACTAATTTGGAATAACACTTTTCTATCTCTGCCTCCTAAGAAACACTTAGGTGAAGTACTATGTGAGCGCCATGCCAGGTGCCTCCATGTTTTGTAATGACTAACTCTTTTCAGTAACAGCTCGTTTTTGTTAAACTGCAGTAGTTTTCTAATCTTGTGTTCTTATTTTAAAAAAATCTTCTTTGTGGCAAAGAAAATATGGTTTTGAGCGCAGCTGGAGGCTGAACAACAATCTTCCCTTGGGTGCCCCAAAATTAGGAGATGATGTCAAGGGAGATGACGTCAAGGGAAGTAACCTCTGCCAGCATTTCTTGGCAATTTCTTCAAACCTGTACAGGAATCCTTTAGATTTAGTAACAATGCCCCATCATTGACCTTCAGCTGGCTCCATTTGTTCAGCATCAGAAGCTCTCTCTGGCCACAACTGCCACCAGAAAATGATAAGAAATTTTGATCTTCTTGGTTCTTTTGGAGGGTTGGACCAACACATTCTGTCTCTCGTTCCATTAATGGCCTGTGGCAAACTGCTGAAAAGTATGAATACCAAAAAAGACATCCAAAACCAGGACTCCAGCTGAGCTTCCATTCTATACAATCTGTGACTACAACTAGAAAATACCAGAACTTAGTAGCCATGAACATTATGAGACATCTACCTAGTACTGATCACTATTAAGTACTACTAAATTCAAAATAATTGCAGGGAAAAAGCAGGTTAGTTAGCAAGTTATTTTTCAAGAAATCCCTCACTTTAGAAATACAGCCTAGCAGCAACTTACCATTGAAGCAGTTGCAGATATCTTCATGGGTGACATATGAAAATGTAATTTATGTCAAGGAACATTTTTCTTAAAGCAATATAAAACTGGTATTTGTTGCCCTTTTGAAGTTTGTCCAAATTAAGCCTAAACTATAATGTTATTATAGTTACTCAGAGGTGTAATCAAGGCATTATTTTTGACTTTCAGAACAGCTCATTACAAATAACAAGAGTTCTGTGTTTTAAAGAAAAAACCTGTATCTGCAAAGAAAACACAAAAAGGAAAATAGTTGTGTAGCTCGAATGAGAATTGATTCTTCTAAAAAAGGAGAACATGTAAAATCTTGTTTTGAAGAATACCATTTACCTTGCTAACTTGACAATACAGAATTCAGGTATGTATCAGCATTTCCCAGAAACACGCAGAAATACTGCTAGAGGGAACTTCAGAAGTCACTGCCATCCCATTCCTCTGTCTCAAGGTGGGATTGATCCACTGTTCAGACATTCCAGAGAGATGTTTGTCTTTCCTCTTCTGCAAAACCTCCAGTGACAGATATTCCACCACCTCCCTGGGGGATCAATTCCAGTGCTAGCTCTCCCAAAAGGAAAGTTTCTCCTAACATTTAACTTCAATCTCCTTTGCTACAAAATCAATTTTACAGAAAATCCAGTAAATTTTAAGTACTTCTCATTAGTATTATAGGGCACTTGCCTGCTCCCAATCTCAGGTGTCCATTTTGTAAGACAGCTAAACACATGCTTATGAGCAATGCAGCTGGCACTCTCTGGTATTTATATACAGGATTTTTTTGTCCAGTTTGAAACCCAACAAGCTTCAGGACTTTGTCAACTCAATTTATCTTTGGGTGATAGCTTAATCTTTTCAAAAGAACGAAGCAACAAAAAAGATTCATGTAAAGCACTGGTAACAAAGTATAAATTCAAGTTCTGGAAAGCAATATAACTAATTTCAAATAAGACACTAGGATTATACTATTGACTTAAAAGTTACTGCTGTACACACACACATATATATGCTAACTTATTTTCATGTTATCAGTCACAGTCATAGAAGTTAAAAAGTCATGTAAATAAGATTTATATCTTCTTTTGTTGAAGCAAAACCTGAAAAATACTTGCCTTACCTTGCTTCAGGATAAAATGGGCTACATTATGCTTTATCCATTACCTACACTTCAAGTGTTGCTTTAATTCTAGTTCCAAAATGCACATAATTAATTTAAAAGGATATTGGTGGTTTGTAGAATCATCCATGACGTTCTTGATACTTTGTTGAAGCCACAGTTTCTGCTGATCCAATTCTTTTTCTTTTAGCTCTAAATCTTCAATTTCAGCTTCCAGATACCTCAGCCTGTCTATGACTTCTTTTGTATTGCAGCCAGCACCTACTCCTCTTGAAAAAGGTAAAAGGGGTCATGAAACCACAAGTGAAAATCTAAAGCAAACATACAGTGATCATTTCTTAAGACTATTTTCAACATTTGGAAAATTTTTTTTTTGGAAAAAACTAGTATCACCCACTAATATTCAATATGAAGGAAATGAGCATATACCTTCTCCATAGCATTTTAGGAGGAAAATGAAAATTCTTAACTTCCGATCAAATTTAGAATTTCCCCTCTACAAAAACTTATCTTCTTTTGGAATGTAGTTTTTTCTGTGTTGGAACTGTTTTGCAGGCCCTTTCTCCTTCACCTATAATTCTTACCTTGAGCTTTTACCTTCAGAGGTCTAAGAGAAAATAGGAATGGACTGTGGTGGAGCAGGTAGGTGGAGATAGTGGGCCCTGATACCCCTCCCAAATTCATTCACAGTGAATTTTTCAATTGCTAGTTATAAAGTAGCACTACAAGTTTTCTAAGTTTCTCTTCTGTAGGCTTTAAACTTGATTTTATGTATCAAAGACACGAGTTAAAGGGAAAATAAATACAGTAATTTATTGTAATTCTACAACATCATATTGCTCGTTGAAAAGCATGATGTTAATTTTATGGTGTCATGAAGAAGTAGAAAGAGGCAATTTTTGTTGCTCTTAGGCATGTGAAAATTTGCAGAATTGACATAACTTACTTCCACTGAATGCTGTTTTTTGACTTCTTCTCAATGAGATCAATCCCCTCCAGAACATTGGTGATATCATAGATCCTTCTCTTCTGCCTCACAGCAAGCGTATCAGCAGCCTGATGAGAGAACAACTATCAGCAACTTGCACACTGAGAGAAAAGACAGTTAAGCCACTCCCTTGGAAAAATGCCATCTAATGTCATTGCGAAGGGAGAAGGTTCCACTCTTCAAGAGCCAGATACCATCATGAATTCTGAAGTTCAGCACCTGCAGGTAACGCTACAAAGCCCACGGAGCAGTCCCCTGGCTGAAGGTACCCATCAGAGAGGGGAGCTCACAGGGGTTGCAAAGACCATGGTCAGTACCTGGAGCATATTCAACTGCATGGAGGAGCTTGCCATGCTCTTTCTGGAGCGTAGGAAGATGTATGGAAGGCAGGCAGCGACACCCTGCAGTGGGGCAAGCCTCTGAAGCCAAAGATATACTAAGTTTATCATTCCTTCCACTGACACTTGAAGTATTACAGGTTTTGTTTGGATTCAGTGGTGCCAGGATACGAAACAGCAGGGCTGTAATTTCACAAAGTGGCTGCAGGAGAGCTGCAGTATTTCAAGCCACCATTATCCTTGCACAAATGCCCCTTGCAGCATCCAAGGGCTCACTTGATCTGTCACACTGAGCACCAGCACCCCGGTACAGCTGCCAGGGATGTTGCTGCTGACACACAGCCAGCTGTGCATCACATCTCAGGGCTGTCACACCTCACCACTCTGAGCAAAGCTGTGTCAGGCAGACGCAACCGCCTCCTGCCTTACTTCTTTCTCTCCATGGGGACTTTTGTGTAACTGATGCAGAGATAAGATAAAATAAGAAAACGAGCTAGTCATGCCTTCCACACCTGAAAAGCAGCTCAAGTTCAAAGAATATTCACTAAAAGGAGGGAAAACAGAGAGGAGTCTGACTCGGGACACTTAAATACAATGATTACATGGGATTGCATGTATTAAACAAATAGAAGAAAAATAAAGACAAGGGTAGGCAAAGACTTCTGAATTTGAACTAATGCATAAAGTCAAGTAATTTCTACTACAGGAACATAATGATTTATTTCAGTTTGTTCCAACAATCTAATAAATGTATGCTCTTGGTATGCAGCCTATATGAAAGAAAGGTACCACTCAAGACAGCCATAACCTGGAAGGAAAACCAAATTTCTTTGCTTAATAGTGCAGTTGCCTTTTGCTAGTGTAGTAAAGTTGAAAGGATAAAAAGAAAGAGCAGAGATTAAAAAAATACTCTTGTAGCCATGAAGTAAAAACACTGCTGTTTGTCCTTGACAGTGATGTACCCACTAAACACTGTTTCCACTGACACCATTAGCAGCATTTATCTTTTGTATGGTCTTCTGTATAAGTCTTTTAAAATATTTTCTTACCTAACCAAACAAAATACATGCAAATACATATAAAGTGCACAGTTTAGTTCTCTCCAAGGAAACAGGCTCTTCAATCACATGTTTCAGTAGGTATGCACCTGCTATCTTAATCTGCTATTTTTGCTGCATACTTACACACTGCTTCCAATGACTGCAAGAGAACCTTAAAAATCTAGCAAGTGACAAAGTTGATGCCACTTGCACAATGTTTAATCAGCACCCCATACATCTCACGGTCTTCAGTTATTCTACAAGCTGTTCACATTATTCAGTGCAAGGAATGGACAGCACACACTTAGCTGCTATTCAACTTTCTGCTTTTTTCCCATTGCTCTGCATATTGACCTAGGACTTAGTCTATCACTCATGGCTTGAACAGTGAAGAAACTGCTCTGGAGACAGATTTCATCACCTCTTGAGATTTTCCCAAAGACCTGTCTACAAAATATAAATGCTTTACTAATCTTAATGTATATTCAAACTGTACTGGTAGCAAAAGATACCAATGTACATAAATTTGGAGCTATGAAACCAAAGCTTAAGTTTTTTTTTTTAAAGTCAGTTTTTCTGAGTGTCCAATTTAAAATGTTTCAAAGTTGAAGTAATTGTTCCACTCTAAATGCTATTGCAGCAGCAGATTCACCACTACCAGCTCTAGATCCCCAGCACAGTGGCTCATTCCATAAGAAAATGAATGACACAGTTACATTTGTATTTGCCTTGACTAGCCCTGTATACAATTCAATCACTGCTACGAAGGTCAGCTACTTTCAATAAGAGTTCTAACACAAGCTGGGGCCAGTTCCCAAGCCAAGACGTTTCATCCAGACATTCACTAGCTTTCTGGTGCTGATCTTGTAACCTAATTATCTTTTAAAAATTTCACAGATATTTTAAAAAGCAATTGAGAAGTTCCTCACTGACATTCTAACTGTTATCAGTGTAATACCTTCTGACAGGTACATGGATCAGAAATTAAGTTCAGTCCTCCACATAAACCATTCACTAATAATTTAAATAATTAAACAAGCTTCCTGAAACAAATCTCCTGTTGTCAAAAACACTGTTAAAACTCGTAATTTCTCAGCCTATGTCAAGAAAAGGACATCTACAACAATGACCCTGCTAACATGGGTGGACATAGCTTCCACATTCAGAGTTCTTTCATAAAATCTTTCAAATGTAAAGCTGCTGAACTCTAGTTATTCCTCTTAATACCTCCTCATACATTAAGTATATATTCAAACCAAGCACTCACAAATGTCTCATAGACAGGTTCAGAGCTGGAATAAAATATCTAAGCACAGAGGTATGGTTCTGTGTGCATTCTGATTGTGCAGCTCCTGGAATACAGAAAATGCACTGTTCAGCACAGGTTCAGCTGCACGCACATGCACATGCACACATGTGCCCAGAAATAAGAAAGTAAGGCCACCAAAAGGGCAATTGAGAGTTTGTAGCCCCCCCAGCCCAACTTCTTTGCTCCCTGGGAGCTGACAGAAGGCAGCAGAAATCATCAGCTGCAAATGTGCTGCATTAGCCCTAGAGAGCAGAGGAGCTCAAGAGAGCACCGTGACAGTCATTACTGAGAACCTTAAAGCACAAGAGCCAGCACTGCCTGCTTGCTCTCTCCACATGTCAAAGGAAAGAGGTCCTGTATCTCCTGAACTCTGCCCATACCACATGACAACATTTTCTTCCCAAGACAGTGGTCAACAGTTTGGCGAGAGTTTTAAATTTAATGGTGCTCTTGTCAAATTGTATGTAAAAGTGCTGAATATCATTGCAACATAAACACGAATGGAATGTAAAATCTAATAGATAGACTCTTTTTTCTTCTGTGGAGTACGGCAAGCGTAAGGCAGTTGTTATTTGCCCCTGACCAATACACTTCTAAAACAAGTAGATTTTAGAATACCTCATAGCTTGCACTGATGATCACAAACACTACTTAACCATCATTACAGCAGGGATGAAATTCTGCTAGAAACAAAGCCCACTTAAGAAATTAAGGCAGAAGCACTGTATGCTATGAAGAGCATACCTTCAGGTGGTTTATCCCTTACTCACTCATCTTAGTCTTTTTCTCTCTTCCCTGCAATTCATGGGTTACTGCAGATAGAAACTTAGTTTTATATCATCCTTTAGTGTTTTAAGCTTAATTCCATGACTAGATTTCTTTATACAGGCTTATTCAACGACAAGTATGTCATTATTTTAGAATACCTGTTTGATTTTAAAGTAAATGCAAAATTCAAATTTCAAGTAAAGAAAATTCTCACTTCCACTCCCACAATTTCTCAGATGTTACAGAGAAGTGTCCAGCACTAAAACATTTTCACAGCTTCCTTTTACAGCCTGCTAAACTGTAATTATAGATGTATTAAAGATCACCAGAAAATGTCCCATAAAACAGATTTTCCTTCTCAATTGCTAAATCGCAAAGCTGGAAGTCCACCTGTTTCCAAATTTTATTTTCTTCCTAGTGCTGGTTTTGCTAAAGAAATACCAATCAGCAGCACAACATCAGATGGTCAATACCAGCCAGCAGGGAGACACTTAAAGGTGTTCACTGCATGAATCATTTCTTGGAATGCTCTGTTCCATTTCAAGACTGTCCTGTTCTTCAGTTTGCTGAGCACCCTGACATAACACAAACACACAAACTGGTCTTCATTTTTCCTTAGATATATGGCTTATTTATGAGAAAACCAGTTACAGAAATGTATGTTCTGACTCACTGCTTAGGAAAATACCAACAATTTATGCACTGCAGTTAGCATTTACTTTCAACAAACTGTAACCTGTAATTCAGAAACCAGTCTCCAATAGGCCTTGAGCAGAAACGTCTGTGATTGGTTTCAATGCCCAGTTAAATTTTCCGTGGATATCAACCCTTTCATTCCCTCTGAGTAGGTACCTTTCTCACTAACGAGAACAAGAAGCATTGTTCCATCCCACTACACAACTTCATTGTTCAAGTCAATCCTCTTTGGCACTTTAAGTCAAGCTTTTGGGCCTGATGTCTTACAAACTGAGTATGTTTTGCTTCTCAGATTGACCTGGAATATCTCTCAGGACATGATAAGCAATAAAGGAAGCTGCACAACAATCCCACAGATCTGGACATCTTCATTCTGTTTTGCTAGAGAAAGAGGCAATTAATACTAAGGAGGTCATCAACTTGTCCAGACCACAGCATAACTGAACGAGGAATATAAAACCTAGCAGGGTCCTTCCCTATTCACCCTGAAGTTTCACTAGCCACAGTAACATCACTGAAGTGCATCCACTCTGAACACGGATGCACAAAAAAAGCTCCAAGAACACCATTCACCTCCTGGGGCCCATTAAGAGTAATCAAAAAATAGGTCTGTTTTCCAGAAAGGACTTTAAGCAAAGCACCAATCCAGCTTCTTGCTGCACTTTGCTGAACACCTCAGCTGTTCACTGACTACCTTAACCAGTCAGGTTAACACACCTTTGCCTCAACGCACTGCACACCTGACAACCTGGAGGGCCCGAGCAGCAGCACACTCCAGGGAACTGGCAGGACACAGTGCCAAGGATCCCTCCTGCAACCCAGTGACCTCCTGGCAAGAGGGCCATGCCAACATGGGCTGGTCCCAGGGCACCACTGGAGACGCTCCAGCCGAAGCAGCACAACGCCCTCAATGCCCTGGAGGCAGCGGGCTGGCTGCAGAGCTGTGTGTCGATGATTTGTCACTCAAACGCCAATTCAGCCTCTTTCATTTACAGAAAGTATAAGGTGGCAATGGTCTGTTTTTCAACATCGTTTCCTCTTGCTAAAAGGACATCGAGGGAGGTGGGCAAGAAACAGGTTTAAACAGCAGCCCATACACTGAGTCAGTGCAGGGAGACACATAGGGCAGTAAAAAAAATACATGGAATTGTTAGGGCTGGAAAGGATCTCTGGAAATCATTTACTTCAACCTCCACCAAGGCAGGGTCACCTAAAGCAGGTGCACAGGAACTCATGCAAGTGGGTTTTGAATGTCTCCAGAGAGGGAGACTCCACGACCTCCCTGGGCAGCCTGTTCAAGAGCTCTGCCTCCCTTAACGTAGAGAAGTTCTTCCTCATGTTGAGGTGAAACTTCTTGTGCTTTAGTTTACGGCCATTGCTCCTTGTCCTGTCACTGGGCACTACCAAAGAGTCTGGCACCATCCTCTCGGTATGCACTTATAAGATATTTATATGCACGGATGAGACCTGCTCTAGAGTCTTTTCTTCTCTGGACTAAACAGGCTCAGCTCCCGCAGTCCGTCCTCATAAGAGATGCTCCAGAACTCTTATCATCTTTGTAGCCCTCTGCTGGACCCTCTGCAATAGCTCCTTGCTTTTCTTATACTGAGGAGCCCACAACAGGGCACAGTAAACAAGACCACTCTCACTAAGTTAAATTTAACGCACGGTACCCATTATACCCTTTTATAAAGAGCCGANGGGCGGCGGGAGGGGCGGCCCGCAGGAAGTGACGCCGCCGCCGTTGCCCGGACACCGGCGCGCTGCGGCCGCGGGCGGGGGACGGGCCCGGCCCCTCTGACCGGGGCAGGGCGAGCGGGCGGCCCCGCGGCCTGCGAGAGAGGGATTGCACCTGGCTGGCCCGGGCCGCTCCCGGCTTTCGCTCAGAGCCCCCAGCACGGGTAGCGCAGGCCCGGAGTCGGCCAGATACGTCCCGCGAGTCTGCCTGTGCCTACCTCGGTAGCTCCTTGTCGCTCATTTCACCTTTTGCATTTGATATAAAAGCACTGAGGTCAGTTGCAAACGATGTTCTCACACCTTCCCAAGCCAGGCAAAGGACACGCTGATGATCTGTCCAGGGGCACAGGGAATTTTGGATGCTTACGCAGTTCCTTTCACTAGTGTCCAAATATACTTGGCCTTAATTCAGGTACATNTTGTAGCCCTCTGCTGGACCCTCTGCAATAGCTCCTTGCTTTTCTTATACTGAGGAGCCCACAACAGGGCACAGTAAACAAGACCACTCTCACTAAGTTAAATTTAACGCACGGTACCCATTATACCCTTTTATAAAGAGCCGAAACGCGTATTTGAGCCGACCGCGGCGGCTGTCAGCCGTCACCGGGCATCCGCAGCCCGTCA
>VZRV01003964.1:1930741-2056921 GCA_013398115.1 Falcunculus frontatus | reverse complement strand
CCTACCTCGGTAGCTCCTTGTCGCTCATTTCACCTTTTGCATTTGATATAAAAGCACTGAGGTCAGTTGCAAACGATGTTCTCACACCTTCCCAAGCCAGGCAAAGGACACGCTGATGATCTGTCCAGGGGCACAGGGAATTTTGGATGCTTACGCAGTTCCTTTCACTAGTGTCCAAATATACTTGGCCTTAATTCAGGTACATCTCTTTCCCTCAGTTACCATCGGGTAAAAGCAGAGAAGCTTTAAAGTCCCTAGTGTATAAGAATTCACTTAGAGAAGAGCAGACCCTGAGCTACCCATCACACACGGCAGTGGAGCACTGCACCCCGGGTGTGCCATGGCACACAGGAGCTGTACCTGCACATGCAATCGCGGGTTCTGGGTAACATGTGCATGGCAACGCGCTCTCTCTGGACCTGGAATCACAGTCCTCCTGGTCTCAAGTAACACAAGAATTTCCCGATTCCATGCTCAGTATTGACTGAGTCAGAACATTCTCTAGTCAGGAAATGAAAACAAAGTCTAATAACGGAATTGATTTTAAATTGTTGTGATTGATGCACGAGAGCACATGTTGCATCTGACAAGGTCAGCATTCACATTTTGTTTATATTTTAATGAAATGTATTTTATTTTTTTTATTAAGTCATATCTTTCAGTCATGCTGGGTTGAAATTTATCCTTGTTAATAGGTAAATTTGGTACAGCTTTCATCTGCACCACATCTTTATTTTTTCACCATTTTGAAGGTAAAAATTTAAACACTTATTAAAAAGCTCTAAGGAAGCCATGTAAGCATAAAGAGGGAAACAATGCCAAAGACAGTTATCGGCAAGAAAAACAAATGTTCCAAGCACTCCTAATACATGCATGTTCCCAAGTACTGCAATATGAAATTCCTGAGCCAAGAGCAAGGAATAGAAAGAATTTATGTTAAAAATGTTAACAACTCCCTATGATGAAATCAGACAATAAGTTTCAGAACAAAAATTTTGGAGTTAAAACTCAGAGGAGATATTAAAAATTTGAATCAGGGCAAGAATAAGTTCTTTTAACTTCCTGGTGCATTCCAGCTATTCAATTACTTCACCCAAAGTGTAGCTTGGTCAAATAATAAGCAAAGAAAAAAGAAGTGCCCCAGGAAACACTCAATCAACATGACAGAAAAGCACTCTGAAGTGGTGCAACTTTTCTGCACCAATGATATCCGTAAAAATACTATAGAACAGATTTCCAGGTGAGCGTTTCCTCACATACAGTGGACAGAGTGTATAGAGCACAAGAAATAAGTTTTTTCTGCCTTTAGAGAACTGATAGTTAAGAGTTTGTTCTTACACCTTGCTAACCATTACCACTATTTCTTAATTTTTACATATTACGAACAAATGGGACAGATTCCAAGCAAACAGTCCGTAACAGCTCTATTCTACCTTAGCTGGGAGTACCCCAGTGCAGACACCTCCCCATTAGTGCTGATGGCTCATTCCTGGTGTTTTCACAGGTCCTGATGCAGGGAGTCAGAGCTGAAGCAGGTGTCTGCTTTCTGTCCCCTCCACAAATTTGGAATTTTACCCTTTGCTAAGACCGTGCAATCTCTAGACAATTCCCAGCCCTACGCACCTCCCCACAGTGGGGGTTGTTTTCCGAGGCTGTTGCAGACACCTCGTTCAGTTGTTGGGCTGCCTTTTTTTAATTTCGCTTTGCTGCTGCTGCCACTTCCATTCTCAAAACAAAGAGTGTGTTCCCAGCTCTCAAGGTCGTGCTTTCTCAAAGACTAGTCACTGATCATCAGGAAGTTGTTTTCGCTGCCATGGCCTCCGCTTTCAACTCGTGCCCATGTTTTCAAGGCCTTTTACATCCCACGCTGAAGCTGCACCTCGTAACAAGAGGCAGCTGGTATCAAGCTCTGGTTCACACAGCAAGCTCTCATTAACAAATTGGTAACAAACACAGCAGGCCTCATAGTTACCCAAAGGCCAAGGCTTTTTACTAGCACTAAGTACTGTTACAGGGCTGCTGGGCACAAAAATGCACAGTCAGTTGCACTGTGCTAATGTGCTATAGCCTGGGTTCTGAACAACTGATGGTAAACTTGGATTAGGGGCTGCTACCGTCACTGGAGCAACAGGACTGCTTCAGCTACTGCGAGGTGCAAGGAGGGAGGAAATAGCTCCGCCTGGTGTACCAGCGTGTAGCTTTGATTTTACTACTCACGGTTCCCTTTATTAGTGCAGCATGAAATGCTTCAGAGGATGGAGTAGTTCAGTAACAGCTTAGGATCCTCTCAGAACAAGCAAATGAAGTAAATGCCTGAGTACAGTGGAGATGGTAAAGCCTCTACCATGAAACAAATGTAATGATGTATTGACATAACGCTTATGTTTTGCTTCCATAAGAAGCTCTTAGGTTATTAGGTCCTTTATTTCAAAAGCCTGGTAGGAAGCCTAGTGCTGTGGAGAAAACCAAACTATGCTGCCAAAAAAAGCCACTCTAAATTGCAGTACTTGTACATTCTCCAACAGTGGCAGATTAAACATGTTTTCAGGTACAAGAAAGATGGAGAGAGTCTATTTACAAGGGCATGTTGTGACAAGACAAGGGAGAATGGTTTTAAACTGAAAGAGAGTAGGTTTAGATAATAGGAAAAAATTCCTTACTGTGAGGGTGGTGAAGCACTGGAACAGATTGCTCAGGAAAGTTGTGGATGCCCCATCGGAGGAAGTGTTCAAGGCCAGGCTGGATGGGGCTCTAAGCAACCTGGTCTAGTGGGAGGTGTTTCTGCCTTTGGGGGGGGGGGTTGGAACTGGATGATCTTTAAGGTCCCTTCCAACCCAAGCCCTTCTGTGATTCAACATTCTTGCTTCTCTCATTACAAGAATCTTCACCTCACTGGAGTAAAGCTTCAAGCTCTTGGCTTAGAACTTTCCAACTTCCTTTTCTCTTATTAAACATGCTAATTCCTAATTTCATATGATGCTTTTCATCTATACATGTTATGACCCATTTTGACAGCAGTTAAAAACAACCAAAGGTTAGAAATAACTATTTATTATGAAAATAATGTAAAAACATTTATGTCTGCTCCCTGAACAATCAAAATATACAAAAAAGACTTAATTCTCTAGAAAACAAGGAAAAGTGCATGGTAGTGTATGAAACTGCTTGTGTAATATGCATTTTTAGTATAAATATTAATAATCTTCAAAGTCTTGTTGAATGTCATTCAGTGCATGTGTAAGTCGTCGTATTTTATTTTCCATGGCTTTTTTATTGTTTGCCATTTCTTGCAGAAGCTCCCGCATTTCTTCTTCAACAGAGTAAACCTGAAAGAGGACACAGAGATGAAACAGCATTCTTGCTTTTCTTAATACACCTAAACCCATATAATCTTGGCAATTTTTAACACTGGTAAGTAATGCAAGACTTATATGCTTATGTTCGAATATGCAAACATAAACTACTCTTGCTACTGGATGCAGTAGCAGAATCTTTCTTTAAAAAATGTATTAATCTGCTAGGACATAGCAAGTACTATATCAATCCAGAAAACTTATTGTTCAAAAAAAGCACCAGTTGTCATGTTAAGGAAGAATGCAGTAGGTGACACAAACAGTAACTGTTAAGGCTGGCATAAGTGAGTTAAATGGATTATCTGGCATAGTCATCATTACTCTTGCCTGTATAGATAAGGAAATGTTTAGCTATTGATTCATAGTAGCTACATAGCATGGAGCTTTACTTTGCTTGAATATAAAACTTCATGATGGCACAAGTCTAGAGATTTTCTTGCAGTGCAAAGATTGAGTACTAAACCAGGACTGTTTCCACCCAGAGTCAGCCTTATAGATTCAAACAGACTTCCAAGCACCACTTTTGCAGCAGCTGTAGAATAAAATTGCAAATACAATAAGTATATAGATTGAGTATTAAAATTACTTTTTCATTTGCTGCTTCAATTTGTTTTTCCTTTTCATTTGACAGGTGCAAGAGTTCTTCCTGATGTGCTGCCAAAACTGACTCAAGTTGTTTTCTGAAAGCATTATCCATTTTATGAAGCTTTTCCACAGCAATCCTAAAAAAAATGATTAAAAAATAAATCAGTCCTGCAAACAACTGAAGTATTTTGCTTTGTCCAACTCTGCCTTTGATAAGGTTTTAATAACATAAGCATGAAGACAATTATATATTGGCATCAGAAGGTGTCCTGTTTTCTCAAGTACATGTTCTAGCTTTATGCAGTGTGTTTAGGACTTTGGGCACTCTCTTAGGAGAGGCATTTAATCACTAGCAAAGGATATGAAGATTAGGGCTTGCTACTGTCAACATGGATAAGAACTCCACATGTTTTCAAACATCTCCTTATGCCTTTGGTTCCCAGAAAAGGAATGAACTGTGTGATCCTGTGAGCGGCCTGTGAGCCTGTGTCTCACAGAAATTGAAAAGTGTCCCCTTCACCATAAAGAAGCATTTCTTTAACTCCAAGCAAATTCTGCTTTTAGGGGATAGTTCTTAAATACGTAGGAACAAAAAGCAATGCAAATTTACACAGTAATTTACAACAAAATTCTGAAACAAACCAGAATAATTTAGATAAAAAATTTCATTTTCACTGTTGTTGTTCTAACAATTCCAAACCCCAGTACTATTGACCATTTGAGGTGGTTAGTTTTGTTTGGCTTTTTTGTTAGTGCTGTTTGTTGTTGATTTGCTGTGGTTCTGTTTTTTTCTTTTTATGCAATCTTATTAACTATCTGGTATTTTCTCAAGAGTAGTTGGGAGGAAGGAAGAAAAACATGAGAAGGGGGCTAAAGAATAAAGTAAAAATCATAGTAAGAATCTAAACTTATCACAAGCATCAGTCTAACAAACTTCTTCATCATTCCAGAAGCATATGAAATAATTTTCCAGGTTATGAGTCCTTGTTTCTGTATCATCTCATATTTAAATATTAATTGATCAAAGAAATTGACAGTACAAGAGGAACAAGAAAATAAATTAAAAATCTTGCTATTTGTATGGGAAAAGAATGACAGGTAATTTAGAAACAGCCTGTTTGTCACAGACTCAAACACTGATTAACAGACACCAAGTTGGGCAGGAGTGTTGATCTGCAGGAGGGCAGGAAGGCTCTACACAAAGGATTGGGACAGATTGGATTGATGGGACAAAGCCAATTGTATGAGGTTATTTTCAAAGAAAATTGAAATTAAGAAGTTCAGATGATGAATGCTGTAACTGAATGCCAGTTCCATGAAGTAAATCACCTCTACAGCAAGAATTCCTTTTAGGCCTGGTTTGTAACTGGGCTCACCAAGTACTTAAAAAGGTATTATGCATTCTTTCACCACATAATCAAGCATTTCTGCACAGTTATTAATAGTGCAACTCTATAGTAACTGAGTAGTCACAAAATAAAACTATGAAAGTGTTCACCTTTGACTTTGAAGGCTTTTATTTCTCTCTTCAATCAACTTCTTCTCTTTGAAATCGAAGTTCTCCTTCATTTGTTTAACCTGCACCTCCAGCTGGCTTAATAGCTCTCCTTTACCTTGCCACCTCTTTTTCAGTGCACTGAAAACAAAATGCACATATTTACAATGAATGTAAATACCACTTTGTAGGACAGCAGAAAAGTTTTTCATGCTTCCATCTTTCCTCATTTCTGTGGGTTTTAACAGCAAGCAGGTACTGTCTGAACATAGAATAACTTCAGAGCAGTGTTGTATACAATGATCCCAAAGAATTATTGTGATTTTTATGTATTACCTATGTGCATTCTTAATGTCATCAAGTTCTACTTCTTTTTCTTCTAGCAGTTGCTTTAATTCATCTTTTCTTTCATTCTGCCTTTCTAATTTTTCCATTAGCTTTTCACATTCAGCAGCTTTTTCATCCAACTGCACTCGAAGCAATTTCTGAGCCTCCCGATTTTCTTCATGGTGTTTTCTGATTTGTTTCTCTTTTTCTTGTAAGCCCTTTAGAAGACAAATATTTTAGAACACATAAACTTTACTGTTACCCTTTAAGAGTATTTGTTTAGTCTACGATGGAATAAAGCAGAGAAGAACGTGACAGTTTACTCTTCTGAACTATGAAGAACACTTAGTAAAGTGATAGTTACTTAATCTTCATCTGAAAGAAGTCAGAATGAAAAAAAGTCATCAAAATACAAATCTGAAGTTGAAAGCAAGTTAAGAAAAAAGTAATTCTGAACTCTTATTCTACATAAGAGTTGAATAAACAACTTATATGTAAGTCACTGAGCTCACAATCTTTAACAATGAGTAATGCATCTAACTTTGACATGACATGCTATAAAATTTTCATCAATAAGCTAAAGTCTTAAGTCTCTAAATGAAATGGAATTATTGGGACAAAACGTAGTACCTCTGCTGCCAAAATACCGTTTTACAAGAACAAAATAAAGAAAAAATATTTATGTTGTAAAATAAACGTGCAGCAAACTTTAAAAATTATTTTTCCTTTTCTTCTAAACACTCAGGAAGAATTTTGCTATCCTAGTTTCACCTCTCTCGAAATCATTATCAAGAATAAATTGAAGCAAGGCAAAGAGAAGAAAGTCTGTACATAAATATGGTTCAATGAGAGATTCGAAGTAGCATCACTGTGCATCAATTTAATAAAAAGCCCTCTTCTGCCTGTCAGTGAAATGAATTGCCACTGGCAGCCCGATTGTGATTTGTGAGTTGGTAAATGAATGCAGACCCAGCTTTCATTACAGGCTTTGTGATAGCTAAAATTAAGACTTGCAGTGAAAGTTAAGCACACAAATTGTCAGATATGGCACTTACTTCTTTTAGTCTCCTAATTGTTTCTGTCTGATCATCCACTATTTTGTTTTTAATTTTTATGGTATCACTGTCCTGTTCCTTTTGCTTTTTTAATGTGTCAATCTCATTTGTTAAAACTTCAATTTTTGCCTCCAGTTTCCCCCGATCTTGTGCAAGATGAGCTCCTAGACAAAGCAGGATATTCGCATTACAGCAACTCATGTTATAGATGATTTCAAGATGTAGAATGTTGGGAGATGGGGCTGGGGGAGGTGAAGGTAAGAACCTTACAAACCAAAGTACTGACTATTTTGTCCAATGGAAACACTGTAGGGATTTAATCTGCAGGTAGGTAGCACTTAAGAGGAAATGCAGAACTGAAAGTCTGTGTTTTTTCTTTTTTGAAAATTTCTCTGAAAAGTAGTTGACAGTAATTTTTACAGACCCCAAAAGACCACAAGGTGGTGCTGAGTCACACAAAAATGAAAAATGCCCATACTTTTTCTTTTTTCCTCCCAGCATTTAACACTCTTTAAAGATATATACTGAAATTGTCATATTAGACTTCCCTGCTAGACAAGAAGCATTACATAACATTATTTACAAATCCTTGTTTTTCTAGTTTCATGTTTAAAAGTTCTTTGTCCAACGTTATGGTATTTTCACATTTTCAGGAAACAGAGAAATTGTATTCACAGCTGACTCCCACAAATGCTGTTACAGATCCTGTCTCAGCCTGTGTGCCACAGAACACCTATTTTTGCATATCATCTTTACAACTGGATAAGATCAGGAAGGCATCCAAGGACCCTGTCATGATTAGAACTATATTGGAGTGTTTATTTGTAACATAAGATATTGAACACCACCATTTCTTCTGCAAAAGAAAAACAACCCGCTATTTTACCCTGTTCTGCCAACTCCTGCCCCCATATTTTTCTTTCCATTTTTAATCCATCAATCACAGATTCCTGTGCTGTCAGCTGGGAAATAAGTTTTCCATTTTCCTTTTTTAGAAGTTCAACTTGAACAGCCTTTTGTTTGTCCTCCTCAATCAGAGTTTCAAGTTCTTCAGTTCGACACTATATGAACAAACATTGGGAAAAGACAGTATGATCATTTAAAACAATATTCAAAATTTCAAATCAATACTAATGGGTTAGGAAAGTAATACTTATATACAGCAGATTAAGTTAACTGAGAAAGAACCCTGAATACAAATAGAATCTGTGTCTTGTTCCAGTTGTGAAACACAAACGTTTGCTTAAAAAGACATACTTCAATCCCAAAAACCAGTAAAACTGATTTCTAAATAGCCACTCTAAATTATCAATGTAATTATAAAAACCTGGTTAGAATTATAAATGCAGAAGTCAAGAAAAGCAAAAGAGAAAGTAAAGACATAAAAAATTGAATCAGAAGAACACAGAAGCTGGGATGTAGTTTCACTTCCAATGATAAATATTTATCTTCAATTATCCAAGCTACCTTTTGTTTTACAGATTACAGCTATTTAATGTAGGTATTTTTCAATTTTGTTCTTAGACGCATCACTGACTGGCAGAATCCTATTCTGTACAATAACATGATGTTTGGACAGCCTAACAACAATATGTAGAGGGGAGATTAGAAACAGCTCTGCAGGGGTTGTATTGCACCCAAGTTTTAGCACAAAGCTGGACTGGATCACACGACCATTTAAAAGTTATGTTCTTAAAATTTAAAAAAAATTATTTACAGGTAATAGGATAGTACTAAATTATGTTACCACAAAGCAACTGTGCTCACAGTATTTAAGATTAAAATTTGACAGTTAGTAGATCATGAATAATACGGCTAATATTATACAACTAGGAGATACTAAGCTGCTAAAAACTACAGTGCATTTGTTCAATTACATTTGTACTTCATGTACAGTGACCAATGCAGAAGCATGTTCTATTTCCTTGAATTTACAAAGGGTCAGGAATATTAATGTAGTTTTGATTGACCAACTGATTATATAAAAACTGCTACTGCTCAAAGGGCAAGGAGTCCACTTTCAAAGACAAGAATGAATCTGGATTTTTCTATATGGGGAGCAGTATTTGTGAGAAATAGAAGTGCAAGATGCAAGAATAAAGGCTGACATGCAGTACTGGGTTTTAGTGCAACAGGAAACCTGTGTCTTTTAGTTTATCAAGCTTGTATGGAATCATTAACTTTTATAGATGAAACATTACAAAAAATAACATATGTAGTTGAAATGTTTTGAAACAAATACCTTTAGGTTTGCTGTAGCTTCTTCATTTGATTTTGTTAATTCTGCAATTTTTGCTTTCTGTTCTTCCACTATGTTTGTCAGGTCTTGGATCAGACTTGCCATTTCTTTTTCCCTTTGCTCCAACTCAAAGAGGGCTTGTTTGTGTTCAACTAGATCAGCAGAAACTTTTTCAAAACCCTGTTTTACCTAAAATTTTATAAGACAAGATTTGAAAAATGCTAATATTTAAAAAAAAGTGTGCATATATAAACACAAGTGACATCTGAATTTCAAGTGAAGACACAGAAATTCATCAACTGTATATGACATTAGTGAATATCTGAAACCAGTTTTCTCCTGGTTTGTTGGTGAAACTTCGACTTGAAAAACAGCTACGTATTCTACCCAGCTACATATTTGTAGAAAAAACCCAATCCCAACAAAACATAACAAAAAAACCCAAACAAAAAAACCCCACAAACAGAGAAAAAAAAAATCATGAAAATCATGGGTGGATGGGAAGTAGAGCAGAAAAACCGTACTTGGAAACTGAAAACAATGCCTTGATTTAATCTCATTGTTAAAATTCACATTAAAATCTCAAAAGAAGGACAAAGTTAACTGAAGCCTTTTTTCCTTGCAACAGAAAGATTTGAAGGGTAAAACTCCTGTCTCTTCTTTCCCCTCGTCTCCCATCTATTTAAAACTGATTTAAAATTAAGAAAACCAAGGTTAAGGAGAAGCATTTAATACTTCATTTAACATATTAAAAAATGTACATACTAGCCACAGAAATAAATTCCCTAAGGAATTTAGTAAGCAAGTTTCGGATTTGAGTTTCAAAATGTATATCCAAAATTCAATTTTTTAAATTTACACAATAAGGAACTATATTATTAAATACACTTGTATATATATTTACCTCTAACCTTATCAAAACACAAACCAAAAAAGAGTAAAACCTGTAACTGAATATATTCTAATAGAAGGTCAATATATTTTAAAAGAAATTAATAACATCAGACAAAAGGTGTTTTTAAAATTTCTTTTGATTAAGTGCTACATATAAACAAAAATGCTGGGGTTTTTGAGTACTGACTTGGCATTTGCTGTCATTGTTCTAATCACTGATATTTCTAATCTTTCTACCAGTATTTTTGCACAGATCTTTGGAGCAAAGACCATAGGGATGAAAAACCAACCCAACAAAACACCAAAAAACACACGCACCAAAATATCCTCCCAAACCAACACATTTAAGAGAACTACAACCCCATCTAGTGTGAGATGCAATGTTGCCTTAGTCTTACCTCTTTAAACCTTTTTGCTTCAATAGTTAAAGCTAAACGAAATTCATCTTCTAACTCTCTGTACTTCTGGTTTGACATGTTAATTTTCTCCTGAAATTCTCTAACCTGCTGTTCATGCCTCTGCTCCTCTTTAGCCACTACTTTTGACAAAGCATCTTGAAATTCAGGTCCATTTAAAGCAACTCGGGTTTCAAGTTCTTTCCTGAAATTATCAAGCAAATACTTGAGACATAAGCTGCAGGATCTTGCAATGCTGCTTTAATTCACTTCCTTGGTCTTACTGAACAAGGATAATGAATTACATAATAAATGGGATAAATTCCTTCATCTCACAGACAGCTTTCAGTCTTCAATGGCCCGGGCATGAGGAAAATTTTGACTACTGTTAAAACACCCAAAGGAATAGCCTTACTTTTTAATTGAAACATTTGTAGAAATTATTCAATTGAGCTTTTGCTGTTAGTTAGCACTTGTTTGCTTTGCTGCTAACAAATATCTAGAAGTGACATTGGAATCAGAAAAAAGCCCTGAACAGCCAGACACCCACTTCTGCAGTCAGTCATTCCCTTCACCCTCACCCAACAAGAGGTGCTATTCACTCAGACCCAAAACCTGAAAAGCAGCGGCAACAGGGACCTAAAAGGACAATGTTGAAGCAAATCTACCCTGTACTTTAACACTACTCTGTTCATCTACTTAAAACCAAAAAAAATGTAAGATAAAATATCCACTGTCCTTCACATTACATCTTTTGGAGCTTTTTGAGGTAATTATTAGAAGTTCTCAAAACACAGCTATCAGATTCTTCCCATCTAAACCTGCAGTTTTCTTGGTATCTGAATACATTTTCCCTTGCAAAATTTTGCAAATGTAACCAGCTTATTTTATTAATAACCTTTGTTATGTATTACTATACCCCATGGTACTTCTTGCTTTAGTTTGTACACATATTTGATTGTATTAGCTGAACACCACAGAACTTAGCCTCAAGTATTCGCCAAAAAAAGGGAAAATTTCAAAGAGATGAACAGCCAGGCAAGTAACTCACCCTCCACCCACAAGCAAGATACTGCAGAAGCTGACTGATTTTTTGGAACACTGTGTTATTGTAGCATATGCAGCTCTTCAGACAGTAATTCAAATACAATTTTATTTTTATCTGATTATTCCTGGATTACAGATCAAGTATTTAAAATAAAGAATTCAGCCATATAATAAGACAAGAACCTTTCACATGAAAGACCAGAAGTTGCCTACATGAACTCATGAGTCAGGAATCTACAAGACATTCTTAAACGAGCAAGAAAATGTATAGGAAGACATCTAAATTTTAACAAAGACCATCTCTCCCACTAATCAAAAAAATCCCAAACAAAACCACGCACGTACTTTAGAACACATTTAAGCAAAACACGTTGGCAACAAGCATCTCTATTAACTTGTGAAAATAAAATAATGACCCCATACCTTTGCTCTTGTTCTCTTAACACAAGAAGCTCATGTAGTTGTTTTACCTTCTCCTTCTGTTGTCGGACGGATATTCGCAGTAACTGTACTTCTCTTTCATTTGCTGATGCTTTAAGCTCTGCTTCTTGCACCTGTTTCATCAGTGTGGAATTCATAAAGACAAGAACAAGAATTTCTCAGAACTGTAATCTAGTCTTCATGTTTTATACTAGAATACAAAGGAACAGGTGCTTTCTAAGAGTTTTTTGTTTGGGGTTTTTTGTTTGGTTTTGGTTTTGTTTTTTTCTTAATGTTTATTGTTACACTTGAAGAAATTTAAGACAAGGTGTTTAAAAAAAAGTCTTAACTCACTACAACACAAAAAGCAACCTTAATAAAGAAGTAAGGGCATTTACTTAATTTGTAAAGAACTTCAAGGTGTCCTGCAGAAGAAGTGCATTGGCAGAATGATTTCCTCAATTAGAAACTCATATTGTAAGACTTGTATTAGTTCAAGCAAAACATTTTTAGATGTATTCAACATAAACTTCTTTTTTTAACATTCCACTTTTGTAAAAATCTCCATCTTTCTGATTTTTAGAGTTGCTGAACAGAGCTGCTTTCTAATGATTTTACACAAAATGTAGAATCAGTATAAACACCAGATGGCATACTCCACTTTTTCCATTCGATGCAAGCTTTTATGAGTAATTCCATTTCATAGATTTAAGCCTTTTAAATACAAAACTCTTTTCTGATTCAACATGAAGAAAAAAGATATGAAAAAAGTTTTAAAAAAGGTTTTGATTACTCATTAAATGGTAATTCAGAATCAGGACACTTCAGAAGGCTAAGTTCTCATGTTCTACATGGTAAGCCTTTTCATGAATAGTTTAATGAGTAACTTTTAGACACACCCCACTGTATTCCTTTGTTTTGTGGAAGAAGAGAAGCAACTCTCTCCTAAATTGAAGCACTTAAAAAATGTCAAGCAGGAACACATGCAGATTTAAAGACTGCCAGAAAATAGGGTACACATTTAGATGTCTAGTAAACTTACTCATCTTGAATCCCTTCAAGAAGTCATCTAGTAATGCTGACTGAAGGTCTTAAACAGTGGCTACCTGGAATAACTATAATTTACCACCAAAGGTAATTGCCAGGATGTATGTTGAGAAAGCTCTATGAAATATTCTAGAATTTCTTAATCTTGGAATTGATAAAGTAGGCCAAAGGTATATTAAATCTGAACATTCAAGAAGAGGATTTGGTTTCTAGAGCATCATGATTATTATTTGAAACTAATAATTATTAAAGAGTATTTGCTACAGGATCTTAAAGACAGGAACAAAGACTTTCCCTTAATAAGGTTTTGCAGTTGATAAAAACAATGTTACTATCACCAAAAGAGATGACTTATTTCTACAAACTCATTAAAAGAAAAATAAAAACCTCATACATCAATAAGGCGTCTCCATTCTTATAGGAATGAAAAAACCACACACATACAAATCCCACTCTTCTGTTCTCTAAATCACTAAATTTAGTACTTTTCAAACTGACAGGCAGACACCTGATCTAAAATGAAGGTCATTTCTAGATTCCATGACAGCTCCAGGGTATCTACAGCTAAGGAAGAAACGGAAGAGCCACTCAAGTGCCCAAAAACGAGCCTAAAGTACAGAGTGTCTTGAATGGTGCTTTGCAGTTTGTCTGTCAGCACGCTCCCTGATTCTCATTCCTTTCAGGGAACCTGAACAACATCACCTCCCAGAGCACCACACTATCAGTTTATTGACTTTTCAGCATGGATATGTTAAGATTCAATTTTTGTAAGTTCAGTGAGACAGGAATGGGCTAATATAGGAATATAAACAAACAAAAGGAAGAGACACTGGAGGACACCAAAAATTCAGCAATTAATTTTTCAGAAAAAATAGTGGTAGTATCTGGTCCAGCATCTTGATCTTATGTATTTGTATACTCAACAAAGAGCCTCTGACTACAAAAGCATCATTATCTTGTCCAGCTGTAAAAACAAAACCAAAAAAACTCAACAAAAAACCACAAAACATCACACAAACTAACCAGATTCTTTAAAGTTCTCGGCAATTACTGTTTTGTTCTGGTTGCAATTAAAAGCATCTAATTCTTTAGATCAGTAAAATAAACAGAACCATCAGATTTCCATCCCAGCAGTAAGATCTCTATTGATTATAGCAATATTTTTAAAAACTTGTCTTTGTAACTCTCTGTTTTCAGAAAATATCAACTCTCAGTATTAAGTACATAGGACTCGTTCTCCTGCATCTTAAGACCACATCACATGACGAACATCTATTTATAAAATACATTAACTGACAATTAAAATGGATACCTGGTATTAACCACTACTATGCAGAAAAAAAAGGCCCAGGTTTTATTGTGGAAAACTCAAGACTCAATGATGGAAAAATCCAGTGTTTCTTTGCATTCAGGACTATGGTAGTCACCCTATTGCCACTGTATTATTTACTCATGAAAAATATTTACCTCTATTGCTCGATAATGCAATCTCTGTGTCTCCATCTTGGATAGTGTTTCCTCTAAAGCTTGCATGGCCTTCTGATGTCCTGCTTCTTTATTTTTTGCCTGATTCAGTTCATTAGTAAGTCTTTCAGTTTCACCTTTCAGCTGTTGGACATCTGCTTGCAGTCTTGCTTTGGCATCTCTCTCTTTCAATATCAATTTCTTTAACCTGAAAATAAATGCAATATAGTTGTATCACAAACATTTTACTTATAAGTTTGATGCCAAATACATTGAGAAAAAGACATTAGTAACTGTTGTAGCAACATGTCTTGCTTTTTACTGCGTTTTACTATTTACAGCACTGTCGTGTAAAACTGTTTAAAAAGACGTAAACTATTACTTAAATCATGTGTAGCATTACTATATGGAGCTTCATTTTAAAAAAACCTGAGGTAGAGACAACCTCACAGATACATATTTTAGGAAATGACATTCCAGTATGACTTTGCTTTACACAAACTTTGAATATACACTAGCTGTTTGTAATTTAATAATTATCTTCATGAACTCTGAAATATCCTAAATATTTTATGAATTTTTACATAAGATCTATGAGGATCATAACAGAAGAGGAACATAATAAGCCTCTTACAGAAGATGGTATAAATGTAGACGGGTATAAAATAAAAGTGGGAGGTTAACCTAAAACAAAAAGGGAAAAAGGGGAAGTATTGACAGTCAGTCATGGACAGTAACTCAGGAAGCATGTGGCTTGGTTTTCCGAAAAGAAAGAAAATGTGGTTTTGATAAATACAATGCAGTTAAGAAAAAGCCAAATGGAAAAGACATGTTTAAAAATAGGGAGATCTTTCGAAAACAAGGCTTCTGCTCAGAACACACAAGGATGGTGACAACCATCTCTCTGAAGATGTACTAGGCCTGCCCTGCACAACACATTGCCTACAGGCCGACTCTGGCCTGCTAGAAACATTTTTTTTGTAATGTGCTGTGCAGAAAAAAACAAAGAACGCTCTAGGTACATGTGGAAAGGGAGATTGGGAAACAGAAGGCAGAAGTATGATATGGGACAGCTACTAGAGCTTGAACTGAAGGTACAGTTATGAGACAGACTGTTTGGAAAGTAATGGCTAGAACTGGAGAAAAGTGGCACACTGATACAGTTCTACAAGAACCGGAAGCAAGGTGCAGAAAGGATTTTTACTAGGTAATAGTGAGAGAAATTCTAGCACTACTTCTTGATGGCTTATTTTCCAAGTATATTGTTTAAAGCTGTTCTTGTTTCTTAAGCCTACAAAATGAATTATTTGAAACGAAAAAAAACCCCATTACAAACTCTTAAGACTACAGCATTGTTTCCCTACCTCTCTGTATTGTATACAGCCATACTCTGAATATTCTTTTCTTCTTTTGCATGCTTCTGTAGCTCATTGACATGCTCTAATAATTTCTTCTCTGCTTGCTCTGCTTTCCACCTCCTTTCTTTCTCCTGATCCAGTTCTTGAATCAGTGCCTTAGCAAGAATGTGATAAGCATCACCCTACTAGGAAGCATTCAAGCATAGCCAAAAATGACAAACAATATTTATAATTGTAGAACAGGACTTTTTTGTCTTTCTGGAATTCATGGATGACAAAAGAAAGTGCAAAAACCAGGCCAAAAATGCCCATAAAAGTGAAATAAAATACATCCTCTCCCAGCTGACACTGCAAGAACTCCACTACTTTTTATACTACCTACATGCAATTATTTTTGTCACCTCCAGTTTCAGTTTGACCAGGAGACATATGTTTGGCCTCAGGTAAAGATATATTTAACTTGAAATGATGCAAAACCTACTCGGTATGTTGACTCCTCTATGGGATTTGAATTACATTCTTCTACTTTTTCCATATTGCTCTGTCTTCCAGTTAGTATTTCGGCTTTTCTTCCCATTACTTTAAAATGAGAGTCTTTCTGACTGGAGCATAGACACTTTGAGGAACTCTTCTTCTCTTCCCTATTTACAGAGTTTAAACAGTAACAGTGGATTCAGACGCTTTTAAATGAAAAAAATTTACAGTTTTGTGCAGTAGCTGAATACTGGAGAGTTCAAAAGCATTTAGAAAATAATTTGCAATCAGACCATAGCAGAAACAGCTAAATTCAAATATTTAGCTCTAAAAAGATATTTACAACTAGTGGATGCTATCTAAAACCATCTCATGATCACATAGACATGAAATAATTTCAGAAGAGTAGAGTAGCTGTAGAGCTGCAGTGGCTGACTGAACTAATATAGTCCAATTTGTATTGTCTTCTACTCATCACTTCTGATATTTACTATGTAAGTCAAACAAATCACTATGGCATCCTCAGCTTCATCAAGGATACATATTCTTGACCATTGTTCTGACACACCATGAATCTTTTATTTTTATTTTTTAATTACTCGGTTCTGCCACCACAATTTAAAATAAAGATGAAAATATAAGCTGTTAGAACTTTGAAAATGTTTGTTTTGGAATCTTCAGTTCAATTTCCTTCTCATCTGAAGACAGAAACTGTGCTCATATGGAGAAAGGACTGAATGAAGCCTCAGTAGCTATTCATTTTCAGGGCATTATTAACTGAGCTGATTTACTCAACCTACCACTTTCAGCAAAATGTTTCAAGTTAAAACTACGTTCATGCTGACAATATTCAGTTTAATTAATTTTGGCTTTATATGCTAAACATTGGGATACCTGTCAGTTACTTTCTTCTTTAGATGACTTGCATGACATTTCATGGATAAGGTACTTTTATGGTAAGTGGGGATCTTGCTTCCTTTCATGACCTTTCTGTTGTTCTCTTTTCCACTCTCATTTTCACTCTCAGAAGTCGGATCTATGTCTCTCTTAGCTTTGAGAGCACCTGGAGCAGCTTCCTGTCTTGAACTATCAGATACCTAAGAAGAGATCAAAGTTTTGGATACAAATTTTACAATTTCTGATTAGCTAATTTCTAACACTTATTCAGGCACTATTTTTAAAAATAAGTTCATACAAAATAATTTTGATAAAAACTAAATAATTACTTCCAATTTTTTACTTTTACAATCCCTTCCCTCCCTGCTAAAATATGTTGTTGTTCTAAAGCTAAAGTAAACCCAGGATGCTTGAGAACATATAGTTGTTTCCTTCTGAAATACCCGAAGTTTGGTAAAATCCTTAGGCATAAAACGTTGGTGACAAATATGAAGCAAACACAGCACTTAAAGCCAAGAAAGCCTTGTGAACACTACCACCAAACAAACCTGATGAACTTATGCTACCTATGTTAATAAAACAAACTATATTACCTGACAAACATGTCAGACCAAGTTGACCTATTGGTGAAATTAATTTCCACCAACTGTATAATCCAGGTACTCTGGGGCATTTCATGTTTTATTCTGGTTCAGTTATTATATTGCTGGCTTCAGGGTTAAAAAAAAAACATAAAAAGAATTTTCTAATATAACATGTTCAGATAGTCCTGCTAGTGCCATACACTATGGTTTTTATTCTGTATGAAAGTTGTCATGATTCAAAGCACAATCTTCAGTTTTAAAGACTTGTTTTTATTTTAATCCCAGCTTCTCAAAATGATTAAGAATACATTAGCACAGTCAGGCCGTACATACCAGTAGAAATGCTCTAGTCTGGTTCAGCAAATTTTTCATTATCAGAAACGCACACATTATCTTACACACAAAACTTGCTGTGCAATCACAGAAAAAAAAATCACCTTTTGCAGTATCTGTAAAATCTGATCTTCTATTTTTTTAATCCTCATCTCACTGTGTATTTTATCAAGCTCAGTCTTCTCAGGCTCAGAAGATGAGACAACCTCTGTGGAGGAGCTGGTGGCACCTTGCACTGGTATCCTTGTACGCTGCCGAAACTGAGCCAGTGCCTGGTCGATGTGTGGTGTTGCCAGCGGTAAGGGGACATGGTTCTAGGAGAAGAAAAGACAACCCTAGTAGCATTAATATGGTGTATGCAATATAAAAATGGAATGTGTCAATTTTAAAACCGGTACACACAAACTATTGCACCTGATCTCTGGATGAAGGGCACCCAGATGAAACCAAAGAGCCCATAATATCTTCTAAACACTGCAAATCTGAACAGTTTTCTTCTGCCAGGTCCACTGATTCACCAGAAATATTTCTTCCATCTAGAGCTGTTAGCTGGGGCAGTGACTGAAGAACAGTTTCTCTATAACCTTGAGAAAAAGACCACATTTAAATTGAAATCAAGCTCCTACGGAGATGTCTAGTATATTTTAGGTACCTCATCATCTCAAATGATTCATTGCATTTTTAATGAAAGAAAAAAAAATAGTGAGTTATCTACATTGTCTCACTTTTCCCCAGCCAAGGCTTTCAACAGACAACACTGCAAATTAAATCTACTGGGAAGCTGCCTGCCTAGTCCTGATCTACACAAGGATTTCCCAGCCACCATCAGCACTCTGCAATTGCACAGACAACCTTTCAACATCAGCCTACTGCACTCAAACAGTTGTACCAAAAGGAAGGGTAGAAGAATGTTATGGAAAAGCAAGTTCTGAAAGGGCTTAGACAACTTCATCATCTGTCAGTGAATGACATTATGAAACTCTAAAGCATTATGAAACTCTAAAGCATTGAAGTTTTAAAATTATTAGAATTTCGGCTGCTGAACACTGTGGTTTTGAAAGTGCCACCAAATACATAGAAATGAAGAGGTATATAAATACTTGCAGAAGAAAACTAGTGGCATTTTCTAAGTTAATCAGATAACTTCAATAGTCCTGTTACTGTTTTTGTAGTGCCTGAATGTATTTGTAAAACGTGAGAGGTGTACTTGACATTATTTAGAACCTAATTTGGCTTTCCTCAATTACCTCTGATGTTACTTTCTAACTGTACATATATTACACCTGTATCAGCTGTATGTTCATGATATGGTTGCTATTTTGTGTTGTTGTAATTCCTACTGTCCTACTCTTCATAATGAAATTATCTTTGAGCTCTCCCAAAAGTATCAATTCTCCACTTCTACCTTCCTGTAACAGATTGTCCTCCCTTACACACAAAGAAAATTAAAAAATCTACACCAATACAGGATGCTACAATTTAACTTGATTGAACTTAGAGTGTAACATTTTAATGGCCTGAAAAACCTCTCCCCAGACCAGAAGCTCTAAACAATGCAACTGAAAGTGATGTATCCACATGCATTCTCCAACTTGTCTCCATGCTCCCTAGTGAAACACCTGCCACCTATTTGGATGAAAATGCTGATTACTGCAGAGGATCCTAGAGTCCGTCACTGCTAACCAAAGCAGGGGGAAAAGAAGGAAAAGCTAACAGTGCTACTGATATTTCTTTTGTGTTCTCTATCAGTAACAGACTATCTACTTCCTGTGCCTGCCCTCTGTCTATACAGTTCAATATCTCTGCATACATTCTTTGAATTCACCACCTATCCAGCTTACAATATTAACACTCCTGTCCTTCCACTAGGCCATGTGGCTCAGAGCTCCATCCAAATTGGCTTTGAAAACTTTCAAGGATGGGGCATCCACAACCACTATGGGCAACCTGTTCCAGTGCCTCACCACCCTTCACAGTAAAGAATTTTTTCCTAATACCTAATCTAAACCTACTCCAGTCTGAAGTCATTCCTCCTTGTCCTGTCACTAGGACACTAGGACAGGACTCTTTCCTTGGAAAGAGCCTCTCTCCTTCCTTCTTGTAGACTCCTCTCAGGTACAGCAAAGACACAATTAGGTCACCCTGAAGCCTTCTCTTCAGGCTGAACAATCCCCATTCTCCCAGCCTTTCCTCATAGGAGGGGTGCTCCATCCCTCTAAACATCTTGGTGGCCCTCCTCTGGACTCACATGTGAAAATGTTGAGCCTTATCAAAGCATACAAGTTACAATTTTGAGAATATGCCATGGGAAAAAAAAAAAGATTTTTTTTAATAGAAAAGAAATTAATTTTGACAGAATTTAGATTTCTGCAGGCTGGCCAGTTTATGAAAGAATTTGCAAGCTTCACAAAATGGCTCAGAGCTTAAAGGAAATCACTGACCTAACAAGCACAAAGTATCTACATAAGATCCATACCTGCCGTGTGACACACTGGATTGGCTTTTCCATTTTTTTCCAGTGTGAGGTTTGTCAAACAGCACAGCCCCTTTGTGCACTGAAGTAAGTGATTTATATTGCTTACAGAGTTGCTGTGAAGGTCAATGTGGCTAATCTTATGCCTGGTTCCATGAAGGTATCGAAATCCTGGAAATTTCAGAAAAAAACCGAACAACCACAAAGTAATGTTTTCTGCTACAGTCCTAGACCATAGGGTTTAGAACAAAAGGCATCTTGTCGAAAAATATTCGGTAAATAATATATCATAACAGGAAATGAGAGAACAACACTTGCTCCATATCCTTGTCTACATATGTTAATCACTTATGCTACTCTACCACATGGCACAACACTTAAGCTAGTTATGTGAGCTAACTTTAAAGAAACAGACTAATCTCTGACTTAAAAAGCATGTAAAAATAAACATTTTCCTTGAAGTTTCATTTTATAACTCAGCTCATTAACAGAATTGTTACCAATGTTCTTTTAATTTTCCACTACAAGTTCTCTTGATTTTGTAGCATAAATCTTACAAGCAATAACTGACCATTTCAACAGAGATATAGAAGAGAACTTCTATATCATATGTAAAGTTGCATTTTTGTTCTATAAACCTGAAAGATATGAGTATTTTGGAAGTAAGTTTGAAATGTTTACTGTACTACTTTCTGAACAAGCTTGGCCTCACCAAACACAGAAGAATAAATTCCAGTTCAGCACAATTTTTGGTGTTAGAAACTTGAAAGCTGACAGGACCAGCAATTGCCACCTTTATCAGAATTATTCAATGAATTGGCACTTGAAGAGCTAGAAACTTCTCAAAATACACTTGGTCAACTTTTTCAAAATTAAAGTGAGGCAAATGCTTTGTATTGCACAGCACATGGCAAAGTCACTTACCAGAGAGATCATGTATGTGATTATATGACAAGTTCAGCACAGTTAAATTAAAGAGTTTTTCCAGTCCTAAACAAAATGAGGAAAAAACAGAAACAGTATGATTTTCAGAAGAATGCTCTGCTTTCATCAAATTCAAAGCTTGAAAAGTGAACCTTTAAAGATCATAACTATGAATTATGACATTAAACCATAATCATAATATAAAAATCAGATTTTCCCTCTAAATTAAGGCATTTTACGATGATAAAGCTTACGAATTAAGGCATTTTACTATGATAAAGCTTACATAAGTAAGCTTACGAAGCTTACTATATATATGCATCTTAAAATTTACTTTATAAAATGGTTAGCATACTAACCCATACTAACTTAGCATAACCTTAATTATACGCAAACATTCCAGAAGTAAACTTTAAGACGACTTTTAGAAAACCTTTGTAACTTGCTAAATGGACAAAAACATTGCAGACCCTCCACTCTGGTTAGCAGGTTACAGGACAAGCTCAGGGTGCGCAGGTTCGCCAGGGAACTGAGCCCCTCGATGCGGCGGATCTGGTTTGATGACAGATCCAAGTGCTGCAGATTCCGGAGGTGGTCGAGCCCTTGGATCCTGGCGATGAGGTTACAGTGGGCGTTGAGCGTGTGCAGGTCCGAGCTCAGGGACACATCCCGCAGGCTGCGGAGAGAGGCGCCCACCGTCAGCCGGGCAGCTGCGCCCCACGCCGCGGCCTCCCCTCAGCCCCGGCCCGTCCGCACTCACTTCTTAACGCCTTTATCCATGAGGCTGAGCTCGCCGAGAATCCCCGCCATCCCGCTGGGCCCCCGCGCAGCCCGCATCTCGCTTCAAACTTCCCTCGCCTCCCACGGCAGCGCTCCCCGCCTCACGGCCGGGACAAAGCCGCCTCACGGCCGGGACACAAACGCCTCACGGCCCCGCCGCCGCTTCCCGCTCCCGCCGCGGGCAGGCGCGGCCGCGGGGAGGCGGCGCTGCCGGAGCCAGCGCAGCACGGGCCAGCGTGAGGAGCGGCCCCCTGCCTCCCCTGGGCTCCGCCGCTCCCGGCCACTTCCTGCCATCGGCCCAGGAAGGGGCCGGGTTTATAGACCGGGCTGCTTTGAATTCTTCTCGGGAGCGCGTTGGGGGGCTTTGGTATTTCTTAGAGCTCACACGGTATTGAGAGTTTCACAGAATCACAGAATATCCTGAGTTGGAAGGAACACACAGGGATCATGGATGGCCATCCGCAAGAGCCACAGCACGTGCCTGAGAGCAATGTGCAGCTCTGTCAGCCTCGAGCCGTGACCGCCTCTCTGGGGAGCCTGTTCCCGTGCCCAACCACAAAGTGACATCTCAGTGAGGCTTTCTGAGATTAGACAGCTTTGTCAGAAGTAAAAAATCACGAATAATATGCTGCTTGGGATTTTGTAAATGCGTTTGTTGTACTAGAAATCATACTTCAGGATGAACAGCGAAAAAATCAGTTGCATCTATACTTTAAGATCCCATTTAGAGTAATATTGATTTGTTTTAAAATAGTGATCCAAATCCAGCTGTACATGGCAGAACACACAAAGAGATTGCTGGATATCAAAAAATATGTGCGAATTCACCAAGAAGGAGACTCAGAAAAGACACTGAAATAAAACAGGAAAATATGTATTTTATTTAAAACATTTTATTTAAAACATATTTAAAACATTTAAAACATATGTCATGCTGAATTTTCCAATCATGAATACTAGACAATTAATAATTGAATTATTATGATAAATTAATAATGCATGGTAAATGCATACTTCAATACATACTACAGTGTATTAAGTGAATAAATGCAATTTAAAATGCATGCAAGTTTTAGTAATTAGAGGTGTGCTTCTTGTAGAGCTACAATTTTTGTAGTCTGTAAGATTAAGTATTTAGTGAGTACTGCAGGGATGTGGAGAAGATGGAAGAATTTTCTTATGGTTATAAGCTGCTTTGGAGCTGTAGATTCTGTCACTGACCATGCTGCAAGGCTTCTGTGTGGGGAGGGAAACCCACTTCAGCTAAGTCATTGAAACAATTAAAAGAACAGTCTGCTCACATGCCTATTTTTGCCAAAGGTTTTTTAGGTGACGGGATATTCTATAATCTAACTTTTCAGATGAATTTGTTTTGTGTTTGAGCGAAAATCCTGCTGTTCAGGACTGGTGTGGACCACTGTGTATTTCAAGCTGGCCCCTGTAAAAGCATGAGGTTTTTTTCACTGCACTGCTGAGCTTTGACCTGTAGGACAAAACTGGTTCTGCAACTTGGCTGACAAAAACTAAGAACTTTGCAGTTACGAGTTTGGGCACTTACACAACCGTTAGGGTCCAAGTGAGCTTCTTTTCAGTTAGTTTTCTTCTTTCTACCCATTTTTCTCTACATCTTTTTAAAAGAACAAATGCAGGTTTTTTGTACAAAAGTCATCGGTTTACGATATTTCCACATCTGATTGAAGGGAAGCTCCTAACACAAAATACACCATGGATTGATAAATATGTAGAAAAATCAGTGGTCACTGTCGCCCTGGGTTCTGCAGTGTTTCGATGTTTTTATTTCTGTAATAGAATTTCTCATGCATTTTCTATAAACATAGTCCTTGTTTACCTAACCGGCCTATATTGTTTTGAATTCCTGTATTGTTTTGAATTCCTTTCTCCTAAGGCGGAGAAAGGTGATAGACTGTGTCAGTGTCCTGTGGAGTTGGAGAGGTGGTAACCTCATCTTCCAATCCACGGCTGTCTTTAGAAACATATAAAAATGACTGAATAAAGAAGGGCAGGGGCTTTTCCTGCCTGGTGGTCCTAGCCTGACTGCTTGAGTCTGCGTGCTTCTTTCGTGCTCAAGTGCGACAGGTCACACCTTAAAAGACACATGCCACACTGATGGGAACTTTCATCCTTCATCTTTGTTCCACAGCCCCCGTGCAGACAATAAAAATTATGATACGGCTTCTTTCCCTCATAGCAGTGTCCAAAGATTAATGCCGTCTTAGAATGTGCTTGAGTACTGTTCTAACAATGAGCGCTCAGGAAAAAAATTGGTAATAAAACTGGTAATTTTCTTTCCAGGGCAGCATTTAATGAGTGAAGTAAAAACAAGATCCAGTATACCCAGCGACTGATGAGGTTTTGGCAAAACATACTGGTGATCATCGGTTATCACTGTCCATTTTAAATATGGGCAGTGAAAAATAGTGCCAGGCTGTTCATCTAATGTCTGTGTCACTGTCAATAGTATAAGGGAGGTTGATTTCTTTTCTCATGCTGCCATATCCTTCCTCTTTCCCTAGGGCTGATGTAGAAGTCGCCTTTACTCACCTCTTGTGGTTGTTTCTGAAGATGTATATAAAACAAATTGAAATCTGTTGATGTAAATCTGGGAAATGAGCGTTTGCAATGCATTATTTTTTATGCTGTTTTCTTTAAAAATACCTGCAGACCTTAAAAATTTCTGAAGTACACATTAAACCAACATGTACATGATTTGCCAGTGTTTCTTGAAGTGTTTGGTTAATCATCTTCACACAAGAGACATCAAAACCCAAAGTATGCTCTCTTTTCTGAATGATTAAGCCAAGCTTCCCATAACATTTCACTGGAAAATAGGGCCATGACAGACTGCTAACAACAAAGGGATATCTGCTGTGAAAAAAACAGAAAAAAATGGGAAAAGGAGAAAACAATGACCCCAAAGATGTGCAAAGAAAAGGAAAAGCCAAGATGCAACTCAAAAGAAATATAGGTTATTTTGATGGGGTAAGTTTTATTATAGGATCAATTGTTGGAGCAGGGATCTTCGTGTCTCCCACAGGGGTGTTAAAACATTCCTTGCTCAATGTTGGTGTTGCACTAACTATCTGGACTGCATCTGGGCTGGTTTCTCTGATGGGTGCCCTCTGCTATGCGGAGCTGGGAACTGCTCTGCCTTTCTCTGGAGGAGAATACAGCCATATTAAAAGAGGCCTTGGATCCCTACCCGCCTTTGTGTTTATCTGGACATCAACGTTTACTAAGCCAGCATCAAATGCTGCTCGAGCCTTGCTGTTTGCTGAATACGCCACCCAGCCCTTCTATGGCATTTGCCCTGCACCAGATGTGCTGAAGAAATGCTTGGCCTTGGCCGTTCTCTGGTCCCTGGGGATTTTGAATGGCCTCAGCGTCAAAATGGCTGCGTGGGTGCAGACAGTTTTCACTCTGCTCAAGATGATGGCCTTGTCTGTGATTGCTGTTGGTGGCATCGTTCTCCTCATTGCCAGGCAAAAGGAGAGTCTGGCCAGGTTTGAGGATATGTTTGGCTCAGAGATCCCCAACGTCTCACAGGTTGCCGAAGCCTTCTTCCAGGGACTGTACGCATACGGCGGCTGGTGGTCCCTCAATCACATGGCAGGTATTCCGCTCCTCTTCTTTGGATTTAGTTCTGCAGCTCTCATTCTTGTGTTCCTCAGCTTGTTTTGGGAGAACTTGTCTCTGCTTCAAGACCACAAGGTCCTTCACGTTTTACATGAGTCTTGTGTTTGTTGGGGCTGGTAGAAGAGGCGTTGTTCCTCTCTAGGGAAGATTCCTGCTTTTTGTGCAGAATCAAGCTGACATTTCCAGGGGAGTTCAAAAGAATCAAAATAGCTAATTTAAAATATGCATAAACAGAATTTTTCACACCTTAAAAATTTGCATTTTGTCTTTCTCAGTGTCCATGTCAGTGTATTTTTAGGAAAGTATTAAGTTATCCATGCCAAACTATGTGTGCATAGATAATTTCTCTTTAAATATCAGTGCCTTATCTGAGGTTATGCAGCTGGTTTGTACATGGACAAATTAATTTTGAATTTTGTTGGACTGTAGTAATTTTATGGGATATATCTTCTTGGGAACATAGACTTTTGAAGTCTAATAGAAGGTGAAGAGATCTAAGGGAGGTGGTATAAATTTTTTCATAGAACCTGTACTCAATTTTAACATTCAAAAGGTTTTTGAATATCTATTTACTTAACTCTATTCTGTATCTGATGACGTGGCAGTAATACATGAGCATTTTTTCATGAAAGTTACAGAGATGATGTTCATAATGTTAGTGATTCATGTCACAAATTATTAGTGGTTTATAGTATCATCAGATTCATGGAATTTCATTGTAAGCAAATGGATATTGCTGTTATATCGTTAACCATTTGTATCCATTGACCTTGATCATGTAAAATATTAAATAAACTGAATGTGTTAAATGCATAACACAAAGTTCAGTGGTGAGGACAGTGTGAAAATTTGGTTAATGTTTAAAAAACTGACTGTTATCTTTATAATCCAGGTACTCCAGCTTTAAAAATAGGCTGCAATTTAAAAAAAAGTGATATAAATTAGGAAAGTATGGTTTTGAAACCTTAGGTATTCCTCAAAGGCAAGCTCTTGCCTTTGTGAGCCTGAGAAAATACAACACTTATGGTAAAATACTGATTTATTTTCTGATCAGTTAGCAGTACTAATACATGCCATACGCTGGGCAGCACAGCTGTTTAGACAGATGTAACCTATGCAATAGTTCTGAACCGAATTGAGTTTCCTGTTCTTCAACAATAATTTCATTTCTGTGAGCTTCAGCTGATGGATCAGGTGCCAGCTGGATGGCAAGACTGCAACAAGCAACAAAATGAATGGAAAGATAAATTTAAATTGGCAATTTTGGTGATTATCCTCTTCTGAGCTTAAAATTACTAAGTATATTTCTTACATTTGAAATAAATCCCAAATTCTCTGATAGTATCTGAGTTCCACTGTTGTGGTCCTTCAGTCCTGTCTCTGTGCACTACAGCCAGCACAGGGATCATGGCTCAAGGCTGATATCCTGAGCAGAAGACAGAAATCAAATGTGAAGGAGGAAATGGATTTCTGTCTCCTAAAAGGTTTAAATAAGCTGTACATTTGACTTTTCACTTCTTCTTTCTTGCCAGTTATATGCTGGTAATACTCAGGAAACTGTCTGTAAATGCTGAAGGAAGTGGGAAGGGGAGAGGGAACAAGAGGAAAGAGTGAAAGAGATTAAAAAGAACCTTTTTGATTGAGATGAGGGTGATTGATATTAGGCTTCTGGAAACCAGCTCCATCTTTTGTTGGGACTATGACATGCTCAGGAATGTGTGCCAGTGCCTGAGTTGTTCACCTGCAAAATTTGGGGTTTTTTTCTTGTTTAGTAGGAGTCGTTCTAAGCTATCAGGCTTAGCACTAAACAGTTTTCCTCCACTGTCTTTGTGCTGGAAAAGATAATAATCATCAAAATCTATCTGGGAATGGCCCCCTTTTAAAGCCACTGCATTATTGCTCTTATGTCTATACCTTCAGTGTTTTCTGTTACTTTTTCTGTATTTCTTGATAGAAGAGCAAAGAGAAAGGTTTTGAGTAGGAATAGGCAAATACGCTCAGTAAGTTTCAGATCAGGACTCATGAAGCGATGTAAGATTAAATAATATGACTTCAGAGTTTCATGTTTAAGCTACCGATTTTCAAGTAAGGCTACTTGAAAATTTCCTACCAAATCAGTTTTCTAATATAAATCAAATATGTGCTTAATCAAATCAAAGGGAAATTATCACTCCTTTTGTCATCTTTTTAATCAATCATCTCTTCATCCAGCCCTTCTTCCAAACAGTTAAAAAATAGATAAATAAAAACAAATTGTTTAAGAATCTTTAATATTAACCTATTTGAGAACCACCGTAGGGCTTCACAAGCAGAGAATTTAGCAGCCATGGTTAAGGATTGGCCCAGGACTTTGGCATCAGTCTTATCAAACTCTGCACAGCTTCGCCACTGAAAAACCCTTATAGAAGCTATATTTCTTGCTTTGTTGTTGTTTTAAACTGTGTTTTTCAGAGGAGATGAAAAGCCCCAGCAGAAATATCCCCTTAACTGTGATGACTGCTGTTCCTGCAGTAATTGTGTTTTATTTACTGGTGAACATCTCATATCTGACTGTCCTCACGCCTAAGGAAATTGTCTCCTCAGGTATGTATTTAATATTTTTTTATTTAAATATTTTTTAATTAAAAAGGAGTGGCCCTTTAGAATATCCATCTGATGTCAGTGTCCTGGGTTACTTCTGCTCATCTAACTTCGCAGTCCAAAAATTTGGGTTCATTTTCTTTTAACAGAGAATTCTTTAATTTTACTGTATGACACAAGCTGGACTGAATGCAGGCAGATTGTTGAAATTGTTGGCTTTTCCCTCCAGTGTCTGAAATGAAATCAGAAGTGTATTAAAACCTGGAAAATAAGGTGAAAGTCAGGTCCCAAGTACAGAGATGACCTTTTTTCCCTGTAGTTTTAATCCTCACTCCTCCTTCTTTCCCTACCTCACTCATGGAGTCTCAGGCTAAAGCCATTACTCTTTAGGAGGTGGACAAGTCTAACATGTTCAGGAGTATAGAAAAGACTAGGGACACAAAAATGTAGCCATTTTGGGTGTGTATTATTCATGATAAATATTGTGATTCCTTAGAAGAGCCTATAGAAAAGTCCAGTGTATGTAAAGCCTGTCTCAGATCCTGTACCAATAAGCTGCCCATGAAAAGCTCCAAGGGGAACTGTATTTCTCCTTGATTGTCCAAGCAGCACATTTTAAATCCAACTGTAATGAGACTGAGCTGTCAGACCTTGCCTACAGGCGTGACAAAAACCATACCTCATTTGGATGGATCAATTATTTTTTTCCTATGAAAAAAGCTCACTGATATAAATGGGAACAGTGTAGCTGGCACTCAGTAACCTCGTATTATGGCTTAGCCAGTGTCAAGCTATCTGCTGGGAGAGATGGATCATTTGCATGCTACAATGAAGGAGACAGCAAATACCAGACTACCCATGAATAGCAGCTGCCAGCTGGCATGACCAGCTCCATGCATACCAGGGGAACTGTGTTTATCCAGCTGAGAAGATAGACTTAAAATTATAGCACTTTTTCAAACATTGCTTGTTCTTGTTCCTTCACTACTTTTTGGGGGTTTTTTTGAGGGAAGGGGGTACTGTTTTCCCTATCTCTGATTACTTCCTATGCTGCACAGGACACTGCAAGATGTATGTTCCTCATGGCATTTGGTTATAAACCCAATAAATATTGTCCTTGTTACAATATCAGCTATAGCTAATTTCCAAGTAATATTGAATATCTTATTCAGAAACAATCTTCCGCATTTCTCAGTTCCACCCAAAGCAAAATCTCATTAATAGCATATTTGTTGACCCATCTCTGAACGTAGATGTGCTCCTGTTGGCAGTTTCCTGTAACAGCAGATCGTGTCATCACCGTGGTCACACCAGGGACCAAGGAGTTAATTTTCTTTCCTTGCCCAAGCGTGTGTTTGTGATGCAGGACGTGAGATGCAGCTCACTCCTGCTGGGAAGTCCATGACTGTGGTATTGGCCCCAGCAGGTTTCCCTGACTTCCTCTGGCAGGCAGCACTCCTTCTTGCTGTCATCCTCCCAGGAAACATTTAGCTCCTGAATGAAATACCCTTAGGATTGGGTTCATGTTTGACTACTGCAACGAAAAAGCAGGCATTGCTGGTAAATAATAGGTGTTTCTTGAATTTAAACTTTTGTTCCTGTTGAGTCTGTCGGTTATTCAGAACATGGTACTTGTACTACACTAATTCTTTGCTTTCTTGCAGTTGCTGTGGCAGTCACTTGGGCTGATCGAGTGATCCCCTCTGTTGCCTGGATCATTCCTCTCGCTGTTGCTGTCTCAATATTTGGTGCCCTCAACAGCAGCATGTTCGCATTTGGTCGATTAAGCTATGCTGGAAGTCAGTCAGGCCATTTACCTGTTTTAATATCCATGCTTAATGTCCATTCTTGTACTCCAGCGCCAGCCATGATTTTTTCAACGACCATTGCATCCATTTTTATCATCCCCTCTGACCTTATTACATTAACAAATTACTTTGGATTTTCTACCTGGCTTATGATTGGACTGACTTGTGCAAGCCTGATTGTACTTCGATACCGGGAACCTCATCTACATCGACCATACAAAGTAAATGGGTCTAAGTTACAAAATATTTTTATAGATTTTCTTTGAGTCACGGGTAGCATGCAAAAGTTACAGAAGAAGTGCAAATCAAAAGTGGATAGTCACAAAAATACAAATAATAATCTCAATGCTTAGAGCCTTATTTGAAAATTTTGTTTCACTATAAAAAGAAGAGAAACAAACAGATGGTCTCTGCACCAGAGAACTTGCACTTGAAAACAGGAGATGGCTCTTTGCAGAATGGGGGAGACTTGCAAACAATGTGGGACCATACCAGTGTAGAGCAGTAACAAGAACAGTATAGGATTGCCATTCCCAGTTAATTAAACTTTGATCTCCTCTCTTTTTTCCTGGCACAATCACAGGCATTAAGGATAGGTTGAATTTCCTCTTGCTCTAGCTGTCAGAAAGCTGGGTTAGAAGTGTATGCTTATTGTGAAGGCTTCTAGGCACCCAGCTCTGAGTGTCCTATAGGAATCCACAATATCATATGTGAACAGATGGATTTCTACTACTGCCTATCTCTCCCCCTTAACGACAGAAGGAGCCTAAACAAATATTTAAAAAAAAATGCCTCTCTTACAGGCAATTTGAGTCAGATGACTCTTGTCCTGGGTGAATTTATAGCAGCATGAAAAATGGTACTCTACTGGGGCAAAGAACATGTTGTTACTCTTATGAATGAGGCGTAAAATCACAATTGGTTCGTTTATTTCCTAAACCACTTTTTTTCTTTCTCTTACAGGTATTTTTACTGGTTCCATTTGTGATGGTGGCAATGTCTTTCTTCCTAGTTCTAGCTCCCATAGTCTGGTCTCCAAACCTGCAATATGTTTACGCTTTCCTGTTTATGCTGGGAAGTCTTATTGTTTATCTGCCTTTTATACATTTTAAATTGCATTTCGCATTTCTTGATAAAATTACTTGCCACTTACAGCTCCTGTTAGAAGTCTGTCCCGCTGATGAAACTGCTGAGGGCAAATGTGAATAATGGCAGATGTTTAATCCCAGTACAACTAAGAGCCAATGGAGGATTTTGTTTAACTGAGAATGTAAACAGTACAACTTAGATGTTGGTGTGATATATAAGTGTGCATGCATGCATATACGTATATAGATGTATACACATATATTGCAAACATGCACATATATGTATGTATAGCCACAGAATCACAGAATCACAGAATGAACTAGGTTGGAAAAGACCTTTGAGATCATCAAGTCCAACCTATGACCTAACACCTCCTCATCAACTAAACCATGGCATTTGCATAATAAGTTAATATGTATATATTTTTGTGTCTTTTTGTATAAACACATAAATGTATATGTATACTAATTTAATAGGTGCAAAGGATCTCTCTTAAACTAGAAAAATCTGTAAAATGCTCTCTTGCTCCCGAAAACACAGTTAATAGTTGTGTATAGTCTTGCAATAATAGAAATAAGACTCAATCACAGCACAAATAATTATCAACATTATCATACAGTAAGTGAATAAATACATACTTAATAGCATCATTATATGAATACACTTTTGGACTTCGAACTGAATTGTCTGGATTATTCTTAGTTTGCAGTAGCTCATTGATTAGAACTTCTGGTTTTAAAGGCTTTGTATTTCTTTTCATCTGCTACTTTTTTTGGCATGAATTTATTTTTAATAAAAGCCTTTGAAGAATATCATAAAGTTGACTGAGATCTTATTAAATCCCAAGAACACTGGATATGGCACATCTTAGCTATTTTAGAACAACACATAGAAATTCAAGGTGAAAGCTTACAAAGCATCAAGTAAAGCAGTAAGAATTATTTATCCTTTTAATTACAGAAATAAATACTAAAGATATGTGGATTCCTTTACTAAATTGTTTTCATCTTAGTATTAATATTACTTTATTCCTTGGTTTCTTTTTTGGTGTTATTGAGAAGTAAGATATTTTTTAGGCCTCCTTCCATCCATTTTCATTCTGTTTATGAAAGCAAGATAAATTAATTTTTTTTTCGTCTGATAATTGGGCCATATTAAGTTCATGGAATATTTAATCTTAAAAACAAATAACCAGTACATAAGAAACATCACGTATGTAGGTGATTAATCTATTAATATATGCTGCTTTTTTTATAATTACAATGGAATTACAAATATAAAGTGATTTTCCAAATCTGTCAATGAAAGCTCAGCAGCACAACCAGTAGATGGCTCCAGCCTAACATGGCTCTTACACTGTGATCTCTGGTTTCATGGATGTTGTATTGGTGAAATTCTCTTACGGGGCATTGTATTATAACACAGTAGAATGAAAAAAATCTTGCTACAATATTCGATTCACTGATATATAAATATCTTAGAGATCGGAATGATAGATGAAGAATTATTCATAGCTACCCAAAGTCTAGGGTGCCCATCAGTAAAACCAGGAATCAACCGAAGGTTTAAGAGGATTTGACTTTGCACTGGAATGAGCCCCCAAATGAAAACAAATACGTGAAGCAAGTGGCTTTTCTCAAGGTGATAATCCACACAGAATGAAAATTTGAAGAAATATTTATACCTTTTAAAAAGCTGTATGAAGAAAAGTTCATACAAGGGAACAGTGCAGTGTATACAGCTGAGCTGGAGACTGGACCCAGCTGAAAGCAAGAAAGGAATCAATGTTTAATTTCACTTCATAGTGCTATTGGAAAAACATTTCCCTTGCTATTTAAATTTAAAAAATCACAAGACTCATTGACATTGTAGAGGAGTAGTATTTTAAGAACTGAATTGTAAAAGGAAGAAAGGATTTTACTGTGACCAAAGCATCCATCAGAGATTTGTAAATGCAGGTGTGGCAGTGCCACAGATTTTCAAATGAGCTTGATCGAATAATTTATTTAAACCTATATTTTAATATGCAAAAGAAAAGTGGAAGCCATAAGGAAAAAAAGTGTATGTAACAATAATACTGTGTTGTAGACCAGATGATTAGGAAAAGCAAGCACCAGGGGGAAGTTGCTGAATTGGGTGTGTTATTTCCATGTAATTTCTTGTCGGTGTGTCAGCTATCTATTTAATTCCATAATGAGTTGGGTACCTACATGTCAGGGTGTGTCTGGGTAATTGGAGCACATATTTGTTAATGATACAAACTTCAAATATAGAGGTTTAGCAGTTTCAACAAATCAGGGAACTCAAAAGTCCCAGTAAAATGTAATATGAAATAAATTGCATTTATATATCTTTCTGGAATGTGAAGTAGATAGTTTTTATTTCAACAAAAATCTAGAAAATGGTGCATAAACTGGCACATACAAGATGAGATGATTTAGAATAGGTCAGAATTAAAAATGTCCATGCAAGCTTAAGCCCCTCTGCAAAGGCATCTTTCAACAGTCTTGCATTATCAGATCATAAAGTGTTCTTTCTATATATCCTTGCCTCATTTATTGGATAGAATGGATGGTGCCAAATAATTCACTATAATTTTCTTCCCATTTTGACATGTGATCTTGCATTTTGTTTATCACCGTCTGTTCAAATGCCGCTCTTGATAGACATTGTTGGTTTCTTATAGACTTTTCTATGGTGTTCCTCATGACAGCACCTAAGCACTTTGCAAACAGCCACTAATTTCTCTTGACTCTCATGAGCTGTGTCAGTGGTATCATCTTTGCTTGCTGAAAGTAAGTTAAGCTGATGTGTAGGTTGCACGACAAAACCATTTTGTGATGTTCCCTGAGATCCTTCAATTCACATCAAATACCTGGGTAGAGAAACATTGATGGAGATTAAAGTCCAAGTATGGATGTTTCTTTATCTTTGGAGGCAGGGCAAAGAGCCAGGGAATTGCTGAACATACATCTGGTATGGATATTCAGACTCTATATACAGATTTCCATTTCCATTCATTCCAGCTTTTATGAAGTATGGCCAAAATTGCTCACGAACTTTGGATGCCTGAGATGGGGTACCTTGGAGCTGATTTTTCATAGTAATTAGTAAGTTCCAACTCCCTATAGTCCCCTGGAATTAAGTTCTAAGAATACTACAAAAAGGAAAGAAGGAGGAATTATCAGTCACTTTTGGTTTAGATGAATAGCTGGTATCCTTTAGTTCAATTTCTGACTAACTGTGGGTAGCTGCAATTCCTCTAAGACCTACAGTCTACTAAATGCTAAATTAAAACTATGAGATTTTAAAATTCCACAAATCAAATGGGGAGGATTTACAATTTGGTATAGAAAATGAGGAAAAGAGATTTAATTACAATTTTGAAAAATTATGATGTAAATGACTCCAGTGTGGCCATGGAATTTTATAGAAAAAGAGCAGTGGGTATTCTGGGCAATACTCAAATTCCTAAATCCAGCAACTCTTTTGCAAGTGCTACATCATTCACTACATCAAATTCCTCTTCTACAGCAAATGAAGGATTGGCTGCCTCACATTTAGCATCTTCTTCAACAAATGTTGACTTATTCCCAGATCCGAGTGAGACGGTTTCCTGAAAAAGAAGGCTCTCATTAAATGACCCCCGTTGGAAAGGGACTCGCACAGCTGAGCTGAATTAGCATTATAAAAGCAATCCCAGATATGGTATTGCCCATCCTCTGAATATGAGTCACTGATGTTCTCTTAGTGCAGCCTTTCTTTTGTCTGAGTGTTTTAGAATGCTAAATCACAAAGAAGCAAATACAGTAATAAATTTATAAAGATTTCTTATTTTTGCTGGATCATTCCACATCTCCAAGCAGTAAGCATAAAGGAATAAAATTCAAGTTTATAACTCGTATTAGCTACTCTGGCCAAGAGCAATTCAATATTTTAACATTATAGCTTGTTTCAGTTAGTCTCAGCTGCTTTTCTACTTGAATATATATCAGAAAATGCTATATGGAAGTGCGGCTGTTTTATATATCAGACATTTATTTAAATTTTAAATTTTTTTAATCTTTGACTTCATAATTCTTTTATGGTTATGCGTACTTGCATGTTTCAGAACTTCAACCTTACAACAAGTAAAGATAGAATGTGGATAATTTTTTATCAATACTGTACTGACTGGCCCATTATGACATATAACCTCCCTATCTGTTTTTCTAGGTTTCTAACACAATATTTGTATATGTGTCTGCTTTACTCTTTTCTCCTTAAAAACACAACGTAAAATACAAACTGATTACCAGTCTTATTTTTAAAAGTACTTGTAGTTACACATCATGTTAATTCCATGTGTGCTGACTGCTTTACTGCAAAAAAAAAAAAAAATCACCATGAGGCAAAACCCAGGAAATGAACAGAAGAAATAAAAGAAAAACCCCAGCAATTATTTGTTTTACTTCCCTTTTCATGGTTAGTTAACTATGATTCCAATAAAAAGATATTCGGCTAATAAGGAACAGCTCTATGTGGTTTTTTGTGCTCTGATGTGGTGATATTTGGTTGGAACCTCTGGGTGACATAGGGGAGGATGTATGAGGAGCTGCCTGTAACTGTTAAGCCATGAGTGGTTCAGACTTCCTGACTTCTACTCTTATGTTTGATACATACACTGTGGGTATTGCTAAGGTTCCCGACATATCAGTTTCCATGTATGCCAAAACAGAAACAAGTGTGTTTCAACAACTAACAGTTCAAAGAGTATTCACTTGTGACCTTCTCTTCTGTATCACAGTTAGAAGTTATTCTTGCCATTGTCCTCTATAGCTTATTTCAAGTGATGGGGGATCCTGGGCATTCCTAGTTCTTTATTGGCTTGATTTGGAGGGGTAAGACCTATATCTGCTTCAGGAACTTTGAAGCTGTTTCTATTTTTGCTTTGGAACGGGAAATAAAACATTTTTAAATTAGCAGTTTTGGATAAGCTGTATCCTACAGGTTTAAAGGCACTGTCGAGGAGTTTGACTGTTAATGTTGATTTTCAATAACTCTTGCTATACAGGGGAAATTTCGGGAGTGCAAAAGAGAGGTAACATGCCAATATTTAAATAGAATAAAAGAAATGAGCCAGGAAATTATAGTCTTGTCAGTGTCTCATAATTCCTTGGAAAAAGTAATGGAACAGATAACATGAAACCGAATTAATAACGAATTAAAAGTGAGTAGCAGAATTAATACCAGTTCATTTGTGTGTATGGAAAATAATCCTATCAAACCAGTTTCACATTATACTTTCTGTAATATAGGTTGGTATAAAAGCTGAAGAAAATGTGATTTTGAGGTCCACCGAAGCTGCAGACTTGACAAAGTAGTTACACCACTACAAATTGATCTGTTTTGTTTGGCAAATTTAAAAGTGACTAGGGTTTTTCATCATCTTGCAAAGCCACCAAAATGAGCCCTATTAGCAAGCCTTTGTGCATAATATTGGCTAGGGATTTTCTCCTTCTTTTGACAGCAGAAAAAGGTATCGTTCCTGGCAGCAAGAGCTAAATGTGTTTGGGCTGAGACTTCCCTACGTGCTGCTACATATACAACAGGTCTTTAGTGTGAGGGTGGTGAGGCACTGGAACAGATTGCCCGGAGAAGTTGTGGATGCCTTATTGTAGGCCAGGTCAGATGGGCCGCTTGGTCTAGTGACAGGGGTCCCTGCACGTGGCAGAGGGGTTGAAATCAAATGATGTTTAAAGGTTCACACCAACCCAAACCATTCCATGATTCTGTGATGGTGAAGTTCTAGGCCGCAAGGGGGGCTTTCTGTAGTAGAGTCCCACCAGGACTGGGAGTGGTCAGGCCTGGAACTTTGGAGAGGGGCTGTTGCTAAGCAACCCCACAGCCTTTCTGTAAACATTCCACTGCAGTTGGCACATAGGGTCCATCTCTGTTACTCTGCCTGCATGGGTATGTCCTGTCATTATTGTAAATGTGCTAATTTATAGAAAGTGTGGGCCTTTGTACTTTGCAGCCAAGCTCTTGAACCTGAGCTTTTTTTTTTGGAGCAAGTGCTTGTGTCTGTTGAAGAGTTCCGGGTCAGAGTATGTCTGGAAAGGTGTATTTGGCAGGTGCTTCATGTGTAAAGAATTTGGGCACAGGCAGTGTTTAAATTGGCTACTGGTGTCCTCATTTTGGGGTTTGCAGTTCCAGTGAGATCTTCACACCTGAGCTTCTGTTATGTGTGGGCTGGTTCTTGTGCACCGAAACAATCACTTTATGTTGTGACTTTCAGTAGATTGAACTTATCTTCTAAATCAATTTTCTTGGCATCAGAAGCACCTTCATGTTAAATTAACTTTTCTTTCATGCTTACAAATAATTTTTGAATGCCGGGTCGGGTTAAGATACAGCAGAAAGTTGGATACAAAGTGAAGCAGTCCTAGTGTTTCTGTCTGTGTGCCTGTAAGTTAATTCTCTTTGTGCAGCCCACACTGACATTGTTTTCTGAAAGGTTTGCAAAATGTAGCAGCAATGATTTTTTTTCTAGCATATATAGTCATAGAAACTCAGCGTAAGACCTTAATTCTAGTTACAAGAATAATAAGCAGCCTTAAGAGTTGGAGTCAATGATCCTTGTGGCTTCATTCCAACACAGAAGACTCTGTGATTCTGTCCTCTGTGAGGAAGGCTGTGAACTAAAAATTACTTAATACTATGATGCAGAGAAACCTAAGTGCGATGACAAACTTCCATAATTTCTTTCTGTTATCTTAATATGATTTTCAGAATTCTTTTATTTATTGCTAAATGAGATTTTTTTATTGTGTTCAGCAAGAGGGGAAAATAAATCTGAAAATGGTGTACATTTGCAAATGCTTAACCACTTGTTCTTAAATCTCTCTGTAAAAAAGTAAACATTTGACCTAACTTTTAAGTAATGTTGAAAAACTTGGCTGGAGGTCAATGGCTTGCTTTGTGCACACTATATTGAAATGTCTTACTGATTATGTGTGCTGGTTTCAGTGAGGTTTTTTTGCACCTGCCTATCTTTGCTTTTACATGTCAACTTTGTATCTTAGTACTTCAGAAGCAGCCTTGCAAAAAAGTGGATGAGGGGGAGTAGATTTGTAGAGCATTTCACATAGAGGAATTATTTAGTTGTATTTTTAATTTAGCTCAACAAACTTCTTCCAAAGCATAGTTTAGTCTAGAAAGCTATTTATTTTTGCTCTCTAATTATAGTTTAACATCTTACAGTCATGTCACAGCTACACTCTGAGGGTGGAGGAAACACCGTCTTCAGAAGAAACTCAAAAATAGCATTGAAATGCTGCAATATATGCTGTAAACTGTGCTTTCTGAATTGCCTTATGACTTTTGAACGGACTCTGCTTATGAACAGCTGTTTGAGGGCTTGAGTTTTCACTTCAAATCTTACTATAAACTGATGCCTGCTTTATCCGTATTTATTCTTTTGCCAGCCTTCCTGTGAGCTCAAGTAGTCCTCTGTTGTGAGAGGAACTCATGTTGAAATGATAGAGAGCAGCCATATTCCCTCTTAGTTTTCCTCTATTAAGTTAGTCTGCTGTCCTTTTGAATGACAGGTGCTTTGTTTTTTGAACATCTTCGTAGCCTGCTTTGATAGGTCTTTTTTTTTGTTAGATCTGAATTTCTTTATGTTTTCTTTGGGGTGTTTTTTTTTGTTTGTTTGTTTTTTATTGAAACCAGAATTTTCTGTAGTACTTTGTTTGTCATCTCCCGAATGTCAGGATATTTTTTTTTTGTTTGCTAGGAATTGCTTTGTCCTAAATTCTGCTAAACTCTTAGATTATTTAACTGGGATTAATTGATGCACTCTTTTTTGTATCTGGTGAAGTGTTTAACTATCACACGTACTAAACCCTATTTTAGAGCAGAAATACTTGTTATTAATCCTGAGTACCAGAGAGATGCTCCCATTCTCTCTGCCTGTGCCTAATTTAATCTTTTGTATATATGGAATGCCTTGATAATGTTACTATGTAAGCACCAAATATGTCCACAGGTTTTTTGCGTATTTCTGACTGATCTTTCTTGTTTCTCTTACCTAGGAAAGCCTCAATATGGGAAGAACTAACAAAGAAAAAGCTGATGGCCCAGGTAACATTGTAGTCTATTTCTGCTTAAAATTTTCTTGACTATTCTCTAGCCAAAAGCCTTGTCTTAAACAATCGAGATGGGCTGAACTACTTGTTGTTTTTCATCTATTAAATAATTTATGTTGCTATTGCCATTACAAGCCGCAAGCTCTAGGGCTGTACTGTAGTGAGCTCAGAACAGGTTTTCAGCGAAAATCTATGTTTTTCCAAAATCCTTACAAGATAAAAGGTTGTGGAGAGGTGGGAATCCATCGTGTAGTGTGTTTTGAAAACATTGCATTTGCAACAGTACTTACACAACTTAACATTGTGTTAATGTGCAGTGGTTTCACCAGAAGGAAATGAAGCAAAAGCAGACAATGGTCTGCGACGCTCCTTCCGGCAGAGGAAAGCTGTTGAGCGCTATGAATCTCCATTGGAAAGTAGGTGTGCTGGGCTGACCTTGGCTGGACGCCTGTGCTCACCAAGCTGCTGTATCACTCCTGCTTCTCAGCTAGACAGGGGAGAGAAAATAAGATGGAAGACAATTTGTAGGTTGAGATAAGGCAGTTCACCAAAGCAAAAGTGAAACATTGTGCACAAGCAAAGAGAAAAAAGATTTTGTTTTCTACTTCCCATCAGCGAGTGATGTCTGGCCACTTCCCAGGAAGCAGGGCTTCAGCATGTGCAGCGATTGCTCCAGAAGGCAAACATTTTAAATAAAAAATGCCCCACCTTCCCCCACCTTTTCTTAAGTTTTATATCTAAGATGATGTCACATGGTATGGAAAATCCCTTTGCTTAATTTGGGTCAGCTGTCCCAGCTGTGTCCCCTCCCAGGATCTTGCCAGCCTCCTGCTTGGGAGTGGAATGTTGGGGAGGCAGCGCTGATGCTGTGCCAGCACTGCTCAGCAGTAGCCAAAACATTGGTGTGTTATCAACACCTTTACAGCTACCAATGAAGAGCACAGCACTGTGACGGCTGCTGTGGGGAAAATTAACTCCTTTCAACCAGACCCAATACAGTATATTATACAATACTACATATAAAACAGCTTCTCTTGAGAGCTAATTCCTTGTGTGGAAGTGGGGGGTTTTTGTTTTGGAGGTTTTTTAAAATGAAAATACATGTACACAATTTGTCTTCGTATTTCTTACTTCATTCTGCCAATAAATTTTATTGAATGCATATATCCTGTGCACATTCTATTTTTTTTTTTGCCATTTGGCATCCTTATTGTTGCTTTTCAGTTAAAAAAAGACCTATCTACCCATAAAAGAATAGCAATAAAAGACTCTTAATAATCTTACTCTTGTAGTTTTCAATTTTCCTTAAAAATCAGGTGTGTGTCTTTTTACTTCTGTTGTGCACTGATGTAACCACCCAACCTCCCCCTCCTTGAAACTTTCCCTGAAGTTAGAGATGGGTAATAGCTGTGTCATTTTTCGCCTCTTTGACTATTCTGGTTTCTCTCAAACTTGTTCATAACAAATTTTAAATTCTTTGCTTTCAACAGATCTAAGAAAACGTAGCCTAAGCTTTTCCAGCCGTACTTCACCTGTCAAAGAGAAAGATTCAGGCAAAAAACGTAAAAGGTTGGTGTATGGTTTATGATAGTTCTCCTTTCTCAAGAGTGCTGTTGAATACTGCTTTCAAGGTTTTTTGGACTGGTGGTAATTAGAGACTACTATAGTTGCAGATTATTACTGTGGTAGTCTGAGGATATAAAGAAAACAAACACTGCATGAGAGGCCATCCTTTGTACTAGCCATTAGATTTTATTTGAAAATGCCATGTTTTTGTTCACTAATAAGGTGATGATGAGGGCTGTGGCTGAGATTGTGTAACTGAAATTCATTTTTTTTGGAATGAAAGCTATAATTTTCCTCTGAAAATCTTAGACTTGAAGGGTGTACAAATTAAGATTTAAGACTTAATCTTAAAGGGTACAAATTATGAAAACTGAAGACAGCTTAAAGGGAGAGCCTGAATGGAAATGTCAATGGATTTTTTTTCAATCACTCAAGACAGTTCATGTTTCTTTATGAAGCTATCCTTAAACAAGAAAAATGCCTGATGAAATTCTAAATTAAAGTTGCAATAGTCATATTTGTAAGTGCTAAGAGTTGTTATAATAACTAACTCAGTTTAAAGTTCTTTATTTACTCATGGCCATTAAACGTAAAACAGTTGGAATGAATATCTAACTATTTAGGAAGTTTATGCTCTTTTATAAAGTCTTTTGGATTCACTTGCTATCATTAGAAAATCAAAAGTTATCTAACTGCATCATAAATTAGAAAGCACTTTTTTCTTTCTCCTTAATTCAAATTAGGTCTCCTTCGGCCAGCTCTCGGAAAGATTACATAAAGGGAGTTCCAAATGATCACACAAAAACTGAAGCAACTCAGAAAGGCAACTCAAATGAAGTTGACAGGGATCACATGGAAATTGGGGCACATCTGGCTGGTGTGGAGCAAATGCAAATAGATGGTTCAGTAAGTATTTTTACTTCATGGTGTCAGTGAGACATTTGCAGTATTTATGAAATCTTCCAGTAATGGGCCCATTTACAGCTCCCTTGTCTTACAGTTTTCTCTCAAGCAATTTGAAAATCTCCACTAACATTGTCTTTATGCTGATATCTAATTTCTGATGGAACCTTATCGAGGTTGCAGCTTTCTATAACACATGTGTTCTGTTGACTTCCTCTTTAGGCACAATTTCATGGTGTGGGTGGTCTATCTGACCACATTTCAGCTTTAAAAGAGATGGTCATTTTGCCACTGCTTTATCCTGATGTCTTCGAGATATTGAAATTTAAACCTCCAAGGTAAGAGACACCATTTAAAACGATAAGTTTTTAACTCACTTATTTTCCATGCTTCAAAATTTTCAGTAGTGTTTATGGTTCTTTTTAGCACTAGTAAAAAGTAATTTTTAAAAAAATGGATAGAATACAGTGTGTATGTACGTTCAGAGATTTACTGTATGGCAAGACTATCCTTTAACAGTGTCTTGCCTTTAAAAGCTGGAGTTGGAGATTTTTTCTTTAGAGTCCTGCATGCAAGTGGACTTGATTAGTTTGTGAGCAGGAAGGAATTATCTACTGCCAGTTAACTGTAGTTTGTTTCGTGGAAGTCCAGTTCTATCTTCCACCAACTCTTTTTTTTTTTTTTTCCCCAAGTATTTTCAGGTATTAGTTTTACAATTGATAGGACTCGCACCTAGAACTTTGCAGTATTTTTTGTGCTTGGGCTGAAATAAGAATCTGTCCCCTTCTCACACAGCTAAGTGAGCTCTGTGTTACAAAATGAGATTATTAGAGATTCATTAACTTTATATATCCTTGGTCAGCAAAACTCAGTCATGGTATATTGAAATAGGACTTTAAATTCTTTGCTTCCAGTAACTATAACAGTATTACAAACATTGAAAAGAGAATCCATGTTTTGCTTCTTTATTCATTGAAATTCTTGTTGAAGCAGCAGTGCATTGGCTCTTCTATTTGATGGAAATACAGAAATGCAGAATACCTTCCCATTTTTAGACTACTTCCTCTTCCTTAATCACCAGCAAAGGGAGACCAAATCCAGTAACTTAAAGCTTTTTAAGGGAGAATGAAATGCTTTACTCTCAAATCTTGAATTTTGTGAAAACAAGAATGAATATGCAGTTTATCACTGAAAAATGCACTGGTGATTCCTAAGTTATCCCAGTCTCAGATTCTGAAAGTTTGCATTGAACGTTTGCTCTTGTTTTGCTCCTCCGTACTGTAACCATCTCTGTTGGTTTGTCAGAAGTTTTGAAAATGTCCTTCTGGGATGCTACTATCTTTTCTCAAGATTTTGTACATGTGCATTATTCTCTTTATTCTTGTTTGCTGCCTTCCAGAATTGTGTAGGGACACTTTTGACTTTTCTCACACTTCAGCTGTTACTGCTATCTTATCAATGAAGTGTTTATCTTGGGAGAGCAGAGTCGTGTGTTTTAGGGATGGGGGTTGTGACAGATACTTTTCCATGATGTTTTTTCTTATCTGAATTTTTTTTAACATTTCTTTCTTTTAAATTGTAGAGGCTGTTTGTTCTATGGCCCACCAGGGACTGGAAAGACATTGGTTGCTCGTGCACTTGCTAATGAATGTAGCAGAGGTGACAGGAAAGTAACCTTTTTTATGAGAAATGCTGCTGACTGCATGAGTAAATGGGTAGGAGAATCTGAACAACAGCTTCGTTTAGTATTTGAGCAGGTAAGGTTGAAACGCGCCATGTGTTCTGTTGGAGTTGTAACTAATTTTTTGTGGTCGAGAAGAACTCACTCCTTTTCATGTTTTATCATCTCCTTCCACTGAAATAGGATTATCAGTGTTCCCTTTTTCAGTGGAGTCTCTTGAGATGTATTGAAAAGATTAGTAAAGCAAACAAGAAAATCATCACCACCACCACCACCCTCAAAAAGCCCTCCACCACACACCCAACTCAAACAGTCACAGAAAAGGTCTCAAGAAGCAAGAGATGGTGGCTTTAGATGAGGGGGAAACAGATGCACGGTGAAAACGTGTTCTTTTAAATTAGTAATGAAAGGTCACTTCCAGCACCTTTGAGTCCTGTCTCTGTTCTCATGGTTGCCAAATAGCTGTAAAAACTACTGGTACCATTTGTTTCCTGTCACCCAGTCTCAGTGGGTTGACAGACTGCTGCTTTTCATTAGGTTAATTAGTAGAGATCCCCGATGCTAGTCTGAAAAATCTAGTTCCAGTGCCTTTCCAACCATGATGTTTTCATGCATTTTCTCTTTCAGGTAGTGCTGTTTACCCGATGTCAATGTTCCTGTGTTTTCTTTGTAGGCCTACCAGATGCGACCTTTAATTATTTTCCGTGATGAGATCGATGCTCTTGCCCACATATGCACCAGCAAACAAGACCAGGTTCATAGGTAGGACGTGTTTTGTATCTACGTAGAAGGTGCTTGATCTTTGTGAAAAGAAGACCGCAACCTATTTAACTTGATGGGACACATTCGTTTATCCTGAAAACTAGTAATTCAGTGCTAGTGAATTTCAGATGATTTTTAAACAATAATTGGAAACAATTTGCTAAGCTTGATATCAGCACAAGATCTGTGTTACCTTATCTGTATTTTGCTATGTCTTAAAATAATTCTTTCGCTTATCAGTATCATGTCAATAAAAACTTGTCCTTTTTGAAGGATCAGTGGAGAAGGTTATGTGGGACTGAAGAAAATTTACTAAACCAGTGAATGAAAATAGTATTTTTCTGTTAGCTCTGTTGTGGGGACACTTCTGACACTTATGGATGGCTTAGCCAGCAGAGGAGAGGTTGTGGTAATAGGAGCCACCAACAGACTGGATTCTATAGATCCTGCTTTACGAAGACCTGGACGCTTTGAACGAGAATTCCGCTTCAACTTGCCAAACAAAGAGGTCAGAACTTCAAATCAATCTTATGGGGCAAAGTCCATCTTTATATCAAACCCCTGTAACAAGGCAGCGTCGTGGAGCAGTGCAAGTCTCCACCTGTAGCCTACAGCTTGGACACAAGAGGGATATCTGGAGACATTGCATTTTACTGTGGAGGGCAAACCTGGTACTGAATATATATAGGAATAAGATTATGTCAACAAATAGTTGCCGCTCTCTTGGACAAAGATATGAAGTGCACTGCACAGGTGCAGCACTTCAAGTTCAATGGCAATAGCTAAGCAATGAAGAAATTTGTTTTATAGCAACGAAAAATATTGGGGTGGGGATGGTTGGGAGAGAGATGGTGTGCAAAACTGTAACCCTGCTTTTGTGTTTTTTTCTCTGGCTATCACTGATATTTCTTAGCACTTTTTGGAGTAAAGATAGAAGGCTTATTGGATTGAAGGCTAGTAAAAGTGCATGGAACAGTGCATTTAGCACAAACATTGTATCCAGTTTTTGTCTGCTCTCAGGAGCCAGAGATGAGATGCCATGAAACAGATCTAATACATAATTCCCTGCTGTGGAAGAATTCTAGAAGTGTGCCGTAATTAATCTGTGTACCAGGAGATACTTCACTGAAAGACTTACTAGGATCAGAAATGAGAATAGGCAATGTTTGTCATTTTCTGGATGAGAGACAGTAGTTTGGGTCATAGTTTTTGTTCTTCTTGGTAACAACTGTAGCAATTTTAAGTGGAGTACTAGTACTATTTTTTTTGAATGAACTGGCAGAAAAGCAAATTTGATGAACTACTGAAACTATCAATGTGAAATTTTGCTAAATTTGAGGGAATTTTCTTTGATGCAAAATACCCATTTGCAAATGAGGCTTTTACTACAATTTGTTCTTCAAAATCATTCGGTCTCACACGTATAAAACTCACTTTTTATGGAAGATGCATATGCCTTTTATTTCACTGCATCCTCCACAAGAGTCTGATGTAAGAATTTAAGAATTATTAAGTTTCTTTCTTGAAGAAACAGTGATTGTATTAATAACTGACATTTAAAATACTTAGAAGTTTAGCAGACAAGAAAAGTATTTGTACTAGTGTGAGAGTTTTGTGGGGTTTGTGTTGAGGTTGTTTTTTTAAGAGAAAACTTAAGGCAAATTAAAATGCAACCGTTTTGTTTCTAGGCAAGATTAGAAATTTTCAAAATTCACACGCGAGACTGGACCCTGAAGCCGTCAGACAACTTACTTGAAGACCTGGCCGAGAAATGTGCTGGTGAGTTTGAAAACAGTGTGTAGTCCTTTTCCCCTGGGCAGCGTTCAACCACTCTGCCCCCAGCCTGTAGCACTGTGTGCGGCTGTGACTGAAGTGCAGGAGCCGCCACTTGACGTTGTTTAACCTCATATCCTTGGCCTCGGCCCATTGATCCCAGCTTGTCCAGATCCCTCTGCAAAGCTTTCCTGTTCTCCAGCCGATCAACACTCCCACCCAGCGTAGTGTTGTCCACGATCTTACTGAGGGTGTACTCAATCCCCTCATCCGCGTCATCAATAAAGATACTAAAAAGGACTGGACTCAGCACTGAGCCTTGGGGAACACCACTAGTAAACCCTCTGCCAACTGGATGTAGCATCATTCCCCAACACTCTTGGCCTGGCCATCTGGACAGCTTTTAACCTATATAACACATGTATATTTTGACATAATATTTGGTTCTTGTTGTGTTTGTCAGGATTCTGTGGTGCTGATATTAAAGCTCTATGTGTTGAAGCTGGGCTCTGTGCTTTGCGCCGCCGCTATCCACAGATACACAAGAGTGACAAGAGACTGAAGATAGATGCCAGATCAATTAAAGTAACTGCAAAGGATTTTGCCATGGCCATGCAGAAGATAGTTCCAGCATCACAGAGAGCTGGGGCTTCACCTGGGAGAGCACTACCACCTATTTCAAAGCCACTGTTAGAAAACACCCTGGAAAGAATTTTGCAAGCCTTGCAGAGAGCATTTCCCCACGCAAAGCTTGCACTGAAGAAGAGCCGAGGTATTACAATAACATCTACTTTTTTACAATCCTGCCAAAGCAAAAACTTCTGATTCATGCAACCAACACACACAAACCTCTTAGCCATAATGACAGTGCAATTTTATACTTTGTGTGTGCACAGTGCATGATGGGAGCTGTGTGTGACTTGCAACAGGCAGTGGAGAACTATGGGTTCTCTCCTGGAGCCCCCTGTTACTGATAGTAGCTCACATCACATTAATCATTTCAAAGACAGATCTAAGGTTTCACATATGAGGCACTTCTTTCCAAATTGTAGAGTCATAGAATGGTTTGTATTGGAAGGGACCTTAAAGGTCATCTAGTTCCAACCTCCCTGCCTTGGACAGTCACACCTTTCACTAGACCAGGTTGCTCAGAGCTCCCTCCAGCCTGGCTTTGAACACTTCAAAGAATGGGGCATCTACAACTTCTCTGGGCAACCTGTTCCAATGCTTCCCCACTCTCACAGTAAAGAATTTTTTCCTGTTATCTAATCTAAACTTACTCTCTCTCAAGTTGAACTCATTTCCCCTTGTCCTCCCACTACATGCTCTTGTAAGAAGTCCCTCTCCATCTTTCCTGTAGGTTTCCTTCAGGTACTGGAAAGCTGAAATTACATCACCCTGAAGCCTTCTCTTTTCCAGGCTAATCCCAATTCTCCCAGTCATTTCTCATAGGAGAGGTGCTCCATCCCTCTCATTACCTTGTTGGCCCTCCCCTGGACTCACTCCAACAGGTCAATGTCTTTCCTGTGCTGGGACCCCAGAGCTGGACGCAGTGCTACAGGTGGGGTCTCACCAGAGCAGAGCAGAGGGGCAGAATCCCCTCCCTTGCCCCGCTGCCCACGCTGCTTTGGACACAGCACCAGATACAATTGGCTTTCTGGGCTGCAAGAGCAGATTTCTGGGTCATGTCCAGCCTCTCATCCCCCAGCACCCCCAACTTCTTCCTGCAGGGCTGCTCTTGATCTGTTCATCCCCAGCCTGCGTTGATACCAGGGGTTGCCCCTACTCGGGTGCAGAACCTTGAACTTGGACCTGTTGAACCTCATGAGATTCCCATTGTCCCACTTACTGAGCTTGTCCAGGTCCCTCTGGGTGGCATCCCATACTTCAGGTGTGTTAACTGCACCACTCAGCTTGGTGTCATCAGCAAGTTTACTGAGCTTACACTTGATTCCTTCATATATGTCATTAATAAAGATATTAAATAACACTGGTCCGAATATGGACCCCTAAGGGACACCACTTGTCACTGATATCATCTGAAACTCTGAGCAATTAATTGCTACCCCCGAATGCAACCATCCAACCACTTTCTTATCCATCTAACAGTCCACTCATCAAGTCCATCTGTCTCCAATGTAAAGAGAAGGACATTGTGGAGGACCGTGTCAAAGGCTTTACAGAAGTCCAGATAAATGACATCTGCAACCCTTTCATTGTCCACTGATGTAGTCAATAATTGTTACTAATGTAGTAAATAAATTCTTAAATGAGGGGAGAAGGGTTTTTCCGATATCTAGGAACTACCGAAGTTGTTCCTGATCATCTTTATTCTAAGGAAAAAACCTCCCAAGTGTTTGTCAGCAGAGAGATAATACCTGACACAAATCATAGGACAGCTTTGCATAGACTTGTGCAATCTCCTTAGATCTGTGGTAGGGTGAACTCTTCATATAATAGCATTCAAATGACAAAATGCAAGAGAAGTGGTTTCCAGCACTGATTTCAAAGGTGTATTAAAGCAAGAGCGAGATATGAACTATTCAGGAAAGTTAACAAATTTCTCTTATCTTTAAATCCTATTTTAGGGAATGATGGGATTGACAGTGATGATGACTCACCATCAGTCTCTGAAAAGAAGCCTGACAGCAAAAAAGCAGAATTCCGCACTTTTAGCAGGTACATGTTTGTCCTCTTTATGGTTACATTTTTGAGATGGCTGCATCTGTAAAATGTTGCGTAAACACGTGAGGGCTGCTAGATGAAGGAGTTAAGGGTGTGGGGGGGGGTGATCAATATTTGCAAGAATCCAACTGTGAAGATCCAACTGAGTACTAGATTTAATTGTTCTGACTACACCGCCCTAACTTGTCAAACTGAACGGCCCAGCCCTCTTTTGCTAAGCCAAACTGGTTCACAGATTATTAAAACATGTTGGTTTAACCTATAGTATTCCTTGAAAGATTCAAGACCCCAAAAATGTTCATTCTGTCCTTTCAGCTTAAAAAACCTCTTTGGATTTATGTACCCATCTTTTGCCCTTCTGCCTTCCAAGATGGTTGAACCAGTAGCAAATTATGTATCAGAAACAAAATCAAGAAGTGGTTTGTTAAATCACCGTGAGAAAAATTTAAACAATATCTGTATTTTTTTACCTTTACTCTACTGAGTTTTTGTTATCTTTTGACATTTTAGTTGTGAAAATCATGTAGTCCAATAGTTTTAAAAATACATTATTGTCAGATATTTTTCTCCCTTCCTATAGCTGTGCTGCCCAGAAAATATGACTTGCTGAGCTTGGTTAGGTTTCTAGGATCTTTGACTTTAGCAAGTAAAGGTACAATAGTATGGTGGTGGGAAAATGCACAAACCTCTTCACAAGTGTATTTCATGTGAGTAAAGCAAGATGATTAGGAAATTAATACATAAGTCAAAGATGAAACCACTAGAATGACTAAATAAAATAAATACAAATCTTATACATATTTAGTGCAGTGCTGTAATTTAAACAACCCAGTCATGTTCTTCTTTAAATACAACTAATGTGTTTCAGTACCCACATTAATCTTTCTCCCTAGAAATGTAGTTTTGCCGCTTTCTTCCCACAGTCTCCAGGAACTGTGACCAAATTTTAGCTAAATTTGGCACCTGTAGAGATCTCACTTAAAGTCAAGACAAGCTGAAAATGCTTGTGTATGGACAGTGAAGAGAGGTTTGTGCTGTGAGAGTTGTTATTTTGCCCTGTATCGGGTTGCTGACCAGCTGTTTTGTGTGTATTTGCCTGGACAGTCCCCCCATGGGATTTAAGAACTATTACTTAACCCGGCCAAAGAAATAGCAGTCATGCTGGGGACTGGCAGGATTTTTTAGCAGAGGAGTGATACCAGTTTTTGAGAAAATAGACTTTGATAAATAGACTGGTCTTCTTTGTCACAGACCAGCTTATTATTTGGTAGAACTTGGAACATATTTACAGAAAAAAAAAATTATAGGAAAAGTATTTAACATCTGTGTGCGTTTTCATCACTGCTTTTTAAACTTGTTTTCTTCTTATTGTTGTAGAAATCCTTCTTACCAGCCAACATCTTACAGGCCACGGTTCTTACTAGTTGAAGAGCCAGGATGTGGGCAGGCTTTTGATTTGGCACCTGCAGTATTACATGCCCTGGAAAAGTTTCCAGCTTATACACTAGATCTACCAACCTTGTTTGTTAGCACCACATCACAGGAAGAAACATGTTCACAGGTATCTTTTTTTTTGTTGATCTCATAGTATTCTTGAACTGTATATAAACGAGTGAAATAAGCACAACTCATTGTTAATGGAGTTGGCCTGATTTGAATTTGCTGTTGTTTACTTTTGTCTGAAAATTCACTTTTCTTGTAGATGGAATGATACTGAATAAGGACATTTATACATAGCCATGTTTCATTTCTATTTGAAATGAAAGAGGGAGGATGTTGCTAGCAGCTTGGGAAGATGGGAGGTGCTGCTAATAAGCCCCTCTTTATGGCAAGTAATCCTGCTGGTCTTGATGGGATCCAGAAAGTTTTTTTTGTTGCTTCTTAAGTCTGTGTGCTCGCAGTAGTTGGCTCTGCATCAGCCTGACAGCATCATGCACTTTTTATAACCTTCTTTTTTATTGTATTTGTAGGGCAGCCAGAGATTTTGTGAAAAGAAGTTTTTTTGCATATACATATACAGCTTGTACTGCTGCAGTGAAATGCAATGAAAGCATTACTATTCATGGAATGCTTAAATGTGTAAACTGATGTGTGTCCTTTTAGTAGAAAAAAGAAATATAAGCAGATTACTGCAGTTTTGATTTTTTGCCTTTAGGCAGGAAATCAATTTAACTACTTTTCATCACTGTATTAAAATATCTTGATCTTCATTAGCAACATTTTAGAGCTGCACAAGTCATGACAGACACATCATGTGATTGGATACTCATTTGCCACACAGGAGGAGCAATTCTCTTTTTGTTATGTCGTGATTGTACCTATGGCTATATAAATACCCTGTCCACTGCATGGATATACCACACATTTCCTATCTTGTGACAGGAACTCCCTGCATATTGTTACTGTGAAATGGTGCATGGAGAAATTTGCCATGTGCAAGGACTGTTGCCACTTGCCTCCTGCAGTAGATCCATGTCCTCTTCTGTGACTGAGATGCCATCTGTAGGCAGTGGCTTGTGGTCTTTCAAAGCACATCATCTGGTCTGATGGATACTTCAATAATGAGAGGAATGAGAGCCTGTGAGCGATTTAGCTCTTCAGGCAGGCTCGGGACTGGCCACACCTAATAAAAGTGCTTGAAATTATAATTTGGGACCAGGCTTCTTTTACTGTGTTAGCCCTCATCTTTTCACATAGGCCTTTGTTCAGGCTGTGCTCCAGTCTAACGTGGGTACGAGCCCACACTGAACTGGAAATAGTGCAGTGGCTGTTGTGTAGCCATTTCTCCAGGCTAACATATCTTGCTAAAGGGTTAGTCTTGATTTTTCAGGCACATCATCACGTCACCTGAGTTTTGAGGCTCTTTAGGAGTTACCTTACCCCTAAGTAGTTTTGAAATCAGATTCAGTTCTGTTTTTGTCTGCATAGCAATGTCTATACTTGAAACAAAGTGAAAATTTTACCCTATTGGTAAGGAGTTGTTCATTTATTGGTTTGTCTTGATGTATTGGCTTTATGCATTCTTATTTCACAAGATAGACTGATGTGTAATTACTTAGTGGTCTGTTCTACATGATGTAGTTTTCTTATCCAAGCTTTCATTTTACCAGTTGATGCGAGAAGCTCAAAGAACAGCACCAAGTATCATTTATGTCCCACAAATCCCTTTGTGGTGGGAGGCTGTTGGACCTACACTGAAAGCTGGTTTTACAGGACTACTGAATAACATTCCATACTTTGCTCCAGTTTTGCTCCTTGCAACATCTGATATGCCACACGAAGATCTCCCAGATGAGGTATTTCTGTCAATACTTTTCTTTCTTTGTTATTCAGTTTCTTGCTAATTTACAAATCCTTGAAACATTGGAGTACTGTGCTGCTCTTAAGCAGATTCATGCTGTTATTACTCAGAACCCTGTCTCTTAAAATTTCCTTAGACAAAACAATGCTGAAAGCATTTGTCTAAAGTGTTTTCTCAGTAGAGGTTGACTTTGACCCAACTTTTTCTCCTTTGTCATACACTCATGCTTACTGGACAGACATATACATACACTTCATACAACCAGTTTAGTGGCTTCAAGATGGTTAGGTGTGTACTTAGTGAAAAATACGCAGTGCTTGAAAGGTAGCCAGGATAAAGATTGTTTTTCCGAAAACATTTTTACTGAAAAAGTACTGTGGTCACACTGTTAGTGATAGAATGTAATTTAAATTATTTCAGAAAAAATTCAATTTCTTTATTCATCTAGGTGGAAACTTGACAAATTAAAAAGCTAAGGACCAACTTCTGTTTAAGCAACTTGGAAAGAAATTTTTAGTTGTATTTCTTAACAAAATTAATTAAGAACACATGCTGAGCTTTCTAGAATCTGAGAGTGTTCATTAAAAGAAGGTGTTTAAAATGGTAATATGCTGCTCTGATTATTTTGTCTAAGTAACAGAAGTTTTTATAAAATTAATAAGTGCCTTCTAAAATTAAAAAAAAAAAACCCTACATTACCAAAAAGTTGGCAATCATCTGCTGAGCCCTGCCTCTTCCTTCTGTAGCTGTCATAAATATTCAAGCTAAAGGACATCAAGCCAGGTAAATGCAAAATAAGCAGTGTTTGGGGTGGTGAATGTCATCCCTTTTTCTCATTGGTTTATCATACTTTTTTCATGGATCTTAAACTCTAGAAGGTTCATTAGAGAAGGTATTTTACTTTGCAGTGCTATGAAAATCTAGCCTTTAAGGCCAAGAAGTTAACTTTTAATAGCTTATCTACATGAGTATTCAGTGTAATTTAGAAATTCACTCATCTGTTTGGAATATAAAATAAAAAATTTTTTGTGGCCTTATGTTTGAAATTTCTTTTCTTCTCTTGGTCTAGATAAGAACATTGTTTAATACTAATCGTGAAGAAGTTTTCAATATCCCACGGCCTACTTGTGATGAAAGAAAAGGGTTTTTTGAGGACTTGATTATGAAGCAATCTGCTGAACCTCCTGCATCAAAAAACAATGCAGGTAAGGATATTCTACATATAAAACTTTGTTACTGTAAGTTAACAGATAGTATTTGCTTTGGTGATAATTTTCTGTCAATCATTTTCCATGGGCTTGCATTTGAGTACCATGAGTTGACTAAAATTTTTCCCTGTTACTGCAGAAGGGTACCCTATTTCATGTACAGGATACTTCAAAGATACTCTATTCCACATCAAGAGAAGTCCTGACTTAAATTTGTGTCACTTCAGGTTCACAGGCACACCTTCCTGCAAAATGTTCTCAGGTGGATGGGCAACCACAAGCATGGGACAAGAAAGCAATCAAAATTCAAAAACGAGGAGTGTATGTGGATAACTGTGAGCTCAGAGTAAGCCCAACTTCAATTTTGTTAATACTGAAGTAGGACATTTTCTTAATGATTGTAAATTAAGTCAATTGTTAACCAATGCCGGTTGTTAACCAATTCAAACAATTTATGAGAGGGATCAATAGCTTGTGAAATGATTCAACCTGTAAGGGACTATGAGACTATGACTGTTGTTTCCACAGCTGGTGTAAACTGCTGCTCTCGCTATATTTTAGAAGATAGGGTTCTCTTCCTAATTTTTAAAGTAAAAGGGCTTGTCAAATTTTAAAATAGCCCACAGACAACCTGCTAGTACTGTTAGTTATTAATGCAGTTTTTATGATGGGTTGGGGTAGGGTTGGTTTTTTTTTTCTGTTTGCATGTTTTCATTTATTAGGAACCAGAAAAGGACTTTGATTTTTAGCCGTTATGGCTTTAAACCTGAAGTTAGCAGGTTGACCTAAAGCTCATCCTGGAAAAAATACTAATACCTGCTTTTCCAAAATTCTTTCAAAGTCCAGTGTTAGAATTTTGCATTCATACAGTTACAGTGCTCTAAGGTTTTTCCAGTCCTCTATAGAAGAGAAATTGTTATCCTAGGCTGTAGCTGGGGTAAGGGTCAAAAGTAGGCCTAGCTGCAGAGGGTAAAAGAGATTTCTTTGCATGGACTGGAGAGGGTATAGAAGAAGGATCTGACTTTCAGGGAGTATTTCTTGGACAAAAATTCAGGGAATTGCTAGTTGAAGTCCTGGAGTTTGATCAAAGCAGAAGAGGCTGCTGTTTACCTGCCTGAGAAAGGGAGTGTTATTTGGATATTTCTTCTGTATGGGGAGAATATGACAAGAGTGGAATCCCCTTTGGTGAAGGGGCTTGTCCACACAGTTTCTGTCACATTTTTAAGCTGTGACATAATTTGTAGAAGTGAAACTAGCTTTCTAAGGCTGGTGTCCTAAGGAAGCAAATTTTAGGGGGTTTTGTTATTCGCATCTGCCTCCGTGTGGAAAGAAGCCATAGAGGTTTTTCTAGAGTCAGGGTGCTAATAGCATGTGCTCTGAAGTTATTGCCAGCTGGAGAAATGATATGGTAGAGTCCTTATAGATGTTTCAGCTTATATATATTTTTCAGCGGTGAGGAGAAAGTTACAGTCATGAAACATGTCTTTTTAGAAAACTTGTTTCCTAACGTGAGTGTCACTAGAACTTGACGCTTGTACCAGAGAACTTTGGAACTTTCCTGAAGTCATTAAATTGGGTGAACCTGCAAAATACCTCTGCTTGGTTTTCTATGGGATGGGATTTTTTATTATTTGTTTGGATTTGTTAAGTTGGTTTGATTGATGGCAGTTTTTGTTTGTTTGTTTGCTTGGTAATAGGGATAGAACTTGATGAACAAATAGAAAAGCATGAAGTCACCTATGTGGCAGCAATTAGAAGTTGTTTCACAGGGGATGTTGGCCATGCATCTCTGTCATGTTCTATGTGATGTATTTGCAGCAACTGAAAGCACGCTGTGTGGGTTTTGTGCCTTTTACCTGCATGCTGGGTAGAAGCAAGTTCAGAGGAACACTCAAATCTTGTGCTAACTGATCTGAGTGAGGCTGAGTTAATGGCAAGCAGCTGTGAGGCAATCGTATTTTCATTGGGTGCATCTGCTTTCTTAAGCTACATCTTCCTGACCTCACACAATACATTTACAGAACAGCCCTAGCAGTGCTGCCACTAGCTCCTTAGTGTTGCATTCCCATAGATTATCACATTCACATCTCCACAACAGAAGGGACTGTGTGAGAGATTGGTAATTTGCTACAGGCGGTCACTCTGCTGGTTCATCCACTCTTGAGCTGAAAGGTAGAAACTAACTGGTGTTTGGCACAGTACACATCCAGCTAATGGGTAGACGTGAGCACCTAAGGAGCTTCTGTTTCCAGCTGGCACAGCTGTATCTGGAAGATCTGCAGCCTGGCTTCCAAAGACACAGTTTCCAGGGCCCCGTATGGCATTTCTAATTAAATACAACTGTGGCTTTGTGGTGGCAGCTACTCTATAACGAAGTAGATTGTGTCATTCTCCACTGTTCTGGAGGCAGTTGATTGGCAGTTATGATGGCTGATGTCATAGATTGATGAGTAAGAAAATATTAAACCAACCTTTTCCCTGAAGTGTGAAAAATTAACTTGTTTCCTCCAGTTAAATATTGTGAGATATTTAATCAGCTCTCCAAAGTGCCACTTTTATTTAACAGTATAAGAAAGTAGGACATACCTTGTCCTATTCTGAATTGTAGTTTCCACTTTTTTTTTCTTCAGAAAATGTTGGATGCTGTTGTCATGGCAACTGAGAACGTCAGTATATCGAGCATGGCAAAACTATATTCTGTTCTTAGCATGTGCATTTACCAACATAGGGAAAATCCCGACAAAACTGAATTAGTGGAGGTAAATCTTTTTGTCTTATAGAACTTTCTGTCACATGGTATTGTGTGTGTGTGTGTGTATGTTATACAGATGTATTTGTTCACTGTGAGTATCACCATTATTTATCACTCTTTACTGCTTAGTTGCCGGTGCTAGAAGACTTTCATTTCAGGCTGGAAGACATCCATCCATGTTGCAAACTCATTGTTGTATTTGGCATAATTGATGGCAGTTTCAGCAGAAAAAGGCAATGGGTCCACCTACATAGGCATCTCAAAACAGTAATCTGTCTGTCACTAGTCCTTCTCCAGACCTTTTTCAGGGTGGGGGGCTGTGAAAGGAGAGCTCTTTTCTCAGTGTGCCACTTCCTCTTTCTCCCCTTGAAGGCAGGTGCACATGAGGCACTTGCATAGCACTTATTCCATTCTTGAAAAGAAATTAAATATGAAACATTACAAGAATTTCAGGCTTTTCTGCAGGCTCACCAGACTTCCTTTTTAACTTGACATGGCTCAAGCATCTTTAATATGACATATGGGGAGCTTTCTGCCTATGATGGTTTGGTGCTAGTGAGTCCAAATCTCTAATCTCTTCCTCTAAGAGAGGATTTCAGTTGTTAGAACTCAGCAGAAATCTTCCACAGGCACCCATGGTCCCAGGCAGGCATTCTCACTATTGAGTTGCTTTAGACAGATTGGATGTTCAGTCTTCAGATTTAAGATCCTTGAATCCATTTGTCTTTCAGATGCTTATGCATGATATTACATAAAATTATTTATTATTTATGCCTCTCAGTCTGCCTTAAAAAAGAGAGGAAGCCTCTTCTCTTTAGCCAAGGAGGCCATTCCTGAAAAATGCACCTTTCTCTCATCCAGCAAAATAATATGTTTTAGCATGAGGAGGGATTTGTTTATTTTATGTCTATGCTTGTGAGCTCTTGTGACTGGACTTGCTTTCTTCGTTCATTTTCTACATCTACTTTTAGCTTTAGTTCCAGCTTTCAGTTGTGGCTCTTCGAGAATTGTCTTCTTTTTTATTGTTGAAAGCACCTTGATAGAGATCCATTGTCCCTTGAAATAGATCCCTATTTTGATGAAGGAGTTATCAGGGTTCTCAGTCTTGTATTCACACTGACTCCTAATTTGTCTTTTTTTTTTTTCTTATTAGGATATGAAGAAAGAAATTGCAGCCCTCAGTTGGCTGTGATACTTGACTTCAGTATACCAGACATACTCTAATGTTTGTGTATGGCTCCCAAATAGATAAGTTATATCTAACATGTCTCACTAATTGTCGCACCTATAGAAAAAAAAATAGAAGAAAGAAGCTAAGTACAGAACTGAAACCAGACATAACAGAATGCTGAACCAGCAGCACTTGGTGAAATGATTAAAATAATGCCAGATTATAAGGAACAAAACAAGGCAAATTTATTAAACTAGGAATTCTGGTGGTCAATCATGCCCACTGGATCAAGAAAGGATCTGTCTGAAGAAGGGAAGGCATCAGCTGAAGAAAAGTGGGCACCAGCTTGAAAGAAGATGTAGCATGTGGGCTAATTAAGCATATGAAGTGAGAGACTCATTCAACCAATAGAAGATTGAATATTAATTAATTGGAAGACTATGTAATTGGGAGCCAATCAACATTAGTGTCTTTGCAAAGTTTTGATAGTCAGTATGCTGGCTTTGTGGATTTACTGCCTACCACCCTTTTCTGCACAGAACTGCAAATAAATCAAATACCTCTACTTTGTGTGGGTCAGCCTTTTGCACATTGGGTGAAGGAACCTGTTTTAGGAGAGCAGTGGGTATTTTTCAAGAAAACAGCATAGAATTCTTCTAAAGCGTACTGATCCTGATTCCTGCTGTTGTCTCAAATCTTGCAAACATTTTTTATCCCTGGAAGACACTGGAACGGCTTATTTTTTTTTTCCTTCAAGTTTATTTCTAGTGAAGAGAAGCAAGCTGAGAGGCCAGGAGTAGGACACAGGGCTCCATTCCCGCTTGCGACTCTGACCGCCCTGTCGTCTCACGGGGATGGGTGGGGAGGCATCCGAGCACCCCGTGTCCCGGGATGCAGGAGCGGACAGGGTGGGCGTGGTAGGCGACCGCCGGCCGCACCACTGCCGGCGACCTCCAGGGCTCCAGCTCCGAGTTCATCCCCTCTGATCCCCCTCCCTCAGTAGCCGACGCATCTGGACGTGCTCCAGGTGGGCCCCGGCCGCCGCAAGAGCCGCGGGGTGCAGGGGGCCGGGGGAGCCGGCGACGTCGTGAGTATCGGGACGGGGGGAGCCGGCGGGAGGCGCTGACCGGGAGCCCGGGAGGTGGCGGGGGACCGGCGGCAGCGGATGCCGGTGCCGGCCGGGAGCCTGCGGGACTCTTGGGGGGAGCTGGGAAGCCTGAGTTCCCGCGGCAAAGCACCGGAGACAGCCGTCCCATGGACGGAAAAAAGAGGGGATAAGCGAGGTCTAGGGTAAGCGCGCGCGGCTCCCGTCGGGAGCGCTGCCGTGTCTGTAGAAGCAGCCGGGGTGTAGCCGGGGGTGGCCGAGCGCGGCCGGCCGGGTCCCCTTCAGTACCATCCCCCTTTTCTGGCAGTCCCGCCGAGGAAGGTGGCTCGGCACAAACCCCGGTCCAGGGGGCTGTGGCAGCGCGCTGAGAGCCAGTCCCAGGCCTGCACGCCTGGGAATATAACCTTTCTGCATTGCCTTATGGTTTGCTGGTTTATTTGTCCTTCCCCGCTTATTTTGATTCAGTTTCTTATCTGAAAAGTAATCTAACAAAGATTAACTTAGACACTGCTTTGCTTTTATTTTAATAATGTTCACACAGAGAGTGCCCGTATTTTGATGACAAAAAGGCATCAGAACCAGTGCTCAACACAAAATATACGTAACCTCTGAGTGCATTTTAGCTGGCCTGAAGTGCCTGTGAAATACTCTTCAGTCAAGTGTTTATATGTTTTAGATGCTTAAAAAACCCCCTCTGTTTAGATATTGGGACTCATTTGTGCTTAATTAAAACACATAATCTAAACTGGTGAAAATGTTACTTAAACTTTTTATAATCTTGGCCTACCCTAGTAGAAAAGAGACAACTTATATGCCTGTAAAGGATGTAAAGTAGCCCATGCTTTCTGCATCTTAACGTCGCTACTTCAGTAACTGGATCATTTAACTTGAAGAAGTTCAGTGTTTTTAACATATCTTTCAAAAGCTAAAACTCTTCTCTGATCTTTCCAAGTCAGGCTCTTCTTTCCAGATTGTCTTGCATTTCAATGGGAAACAGGGACGGAATCCAACTCAGAAGTGGTCTGCCCTGCCTTGGAGTGAGGCTTGTCAAGGACTCTGTTTTCCTCCCATGGAACTCTTTCAGGAGTTTCAGTTGTATGGATTAGGGTTTTTTGGGAGTTTTTTTAATCCATAATTTTCGAGACTACTGAACTAAGAAGGAAGAAATCCTCAGGGTGGTGGGTCAGTGGTTTTGGTTTTTTTTTCCTTGCAAAGGGTTATGGAATCCGCTTTAAAATTGCTGCTTTGCTTTTGCAGTCTAAGCCATGAGCAGGCAGTGACAGTTTCTTCTGGAGAATGCCATGGACACAGTATCAAAGGCTTTACTAATGTCCAAGTAGAAAACATCCACAGCCTTTCTCTCATTCACCCAGCATGTCACTGTCTTGTGGAAGGAGATCAAGTTGATCAAGCAGGACCTGCCTTTCATGAACCCATGCTGGCTGAGCCTGATCCTATGGTTTTCTTGTGTGTTCCATGTGATGGCACTCAAAATGATCTGGACCATGACCCTCCCTGGCACCAAGGTCAGGCTGACAGGCTTGTAGCTTCTGGGATGCTCCTTGCAACCCTTCTTGTAGATGGATGTTACATGTCTCAACTTTCAGTCAACCGGGACCTTTCCAGTCAACCAGGACTGCTGATAAATGATTGAAAGTGGCTTGGCAAGTTCTTCTGCCTGCTCCCTCAGTATCCTCGGGTGTATCCCATTGGAGACCATAGGCTTATGGGTGTTTTAAGTGGTGTAGCAAATCACTAATCATTTCCTCCTGGATTATATGGGCTTCATTCTGCTTCCAGTCCGTGTCTTCCAGGTCAGAGGGTGAGTACCCTGAGGACTGCTGTCTCTCTGTTTCCCTTTGCATCAAGTAAAGGATGGAGATTCTCCATAGCTCTCTTTTTGTTGCTGATATATTTTTAAAAGCATTTTGTGTTGCCTTTTATGGCCCTAGCAAGATTAAATTGTACTTGAGCTTTGGCCTTTTCATTTTCTCCCTATATAACATCCTGACATCTTTGTAGTCCTCATATACTTCACACTTCTGTCATCTTCACACTTCCATTGTTGACTCGTGTTACCTCTTTGTAGCATTACCATGGAGAAGTAGAAGAATCTAGTCTGGTTTCTGCCACTTTCAGCATGAGATTTAGTTTGGTGTACTCGTTATGTAACTTTGGATTGTAAATCAAACAAGCCCTGTCCAATGGCCATCAGAGCTTTCCTCACAGAGTAAATGTGAATAGTATCATCCTCCTTCCAGAAACACTGGTATGAACAAGATCAGTAGCCATGAAAAGGTCTGTCTTCAGTTCCCTTTGGGTTTCTGTGGGTAAATGCCATTACTCTGAAAGAAATCTTTTAATGCCCCTCTGAATGCTGTTATAAATGGAAGAGAGATAGGAGAAAAACTCTCCTAACTAGACTCTACTCCCACGACAAGGTGTTTTTCTGCAGCACTAAGATTATTGAAGTTTGGCAGAATACAAACACCCTTTTTTTTCCACTTGGTCCTCAGAGGGGCTGTGTACAGCTGGACTTAAATTCTGATTAGAGTCGATATACATGGTTCACATAAATATGTCCTTGCTTCTTTTTCTAGGAATTTTCCTCTGATAATATTGAATGTTTCAGTGAACACTAAGATCAATGAGAAAAACATGGCATCCATTTTAGACTCTACCTTTGACAAAAGCATGGAAATACTGAGGGAAATATCAGTTGGTATTTTATGAGGTATTCTATTTCTAGGTGTTCAATCCCTGTTCAATTTCTGCAATGAAAAGAGAAAGCATGCACAATAAGTCATGGTAAATCTACAGCTAGAAGTCCACAGGGGAATATGAGTATGTTAATGTCAGTACCAGGATCTTAGAACCAGAACCACTCTTCTTAGTAAAAGACTGCTTGCATGAACCCCATGTATTTCTTCACAGCTCCTTTGAGATCTCCCCTCCTTTTTGGTTACTGAGATAGTAGTTGCCCCGTGGAGCACCGAGATTATGGTTAGGAAATATCTGTTCTTTGAGAACTGTGTACATATGGTACGCAGCAGACACAGAGTCTGAGTCCTCCTTGGGGTCCACGGGCTTTTCTTTGCATGAGGTAGGGCACCAGATTATAAACCTGGTGAACTTTCCCAGTCTTGGGGAAGTGTAAAATGCAATGCAATATAGGATTTGTGTACAACACTTCTAATTCAGCAATTCTTTTCTCCTTTCCTCTGTCGTCTTTCTTAATGTAGCCGGATGGCAAAACCAAAATTGGGTCCAAAAAAGGAAGACTATAAAGAAGGTAAGTAGTAGTAATCCCTTAGGTGTCCTTTTAAACCTGGTTTCTGAGGGTTGCATTTGGTCACTTTGTCTATTTAACTGCCCCAAAAACTTCTTAGGTCATCAGTCAAATTCAGCTGAAGTTGTGAGAATAGATACTGCAAACATATTGAATTTCCTTGGAGTTTTATGAAAAGAGGTAGGTGCAAATAGGAGGGGATGCTATTGATTCCTTTAATGCTGGGGAAGAATGCAGCACGAATTCATGCCTGCTCTTAGGCACTAGAGAATCTGTTCTTTAGTTCAGGTTTCTTTGTGGCATGGATTTTTTGGAGTCTGCAGCAACAAGATTCATTCTTTAAATAAGAGGGAATAATGAAGTATTGTTACATAAGTGAAAAGTAATTTGGTCATGAGATGCACAAACCCACTGATGTGGGGAAGTTGAACATATCACCTTGGAACCAAATTGCTGTGTTGAGCACACAAGCGGTCTTGGTGCCATGAGGCTGCTTGCTGGAAGCTGGGAAAATCCAGTAGCTCCAGGCAGCATCCTGCCAATTATGGGCTGAATGTGGAAAGGTGCCTGAAATGCCCTTTGTGTGTAGTAACTCAAGTTCTACTTCTGCAATATAAATTGTTATTGTACCAAGCTCAAAATCAGTTTTATAGTTGGGATGATGTGATCAAAGCCTATCTGTACTTAAACTAACAAGGTGCTGTATTATTGACGCTGAAAGGCCTTTAGCAGAGAAATCCTTCAGTAAAATGCTACTGTGAGAACTCTACTTTTCTCATAGAAACTATGGAAAACACTGTTAAGGTTTTTGTAAACTAAACTTTCTATCTTGCACCTGCAACTTGTTTTTCAGACTTTGTTATGAAGTTAACTAGAAAAATATTTTTGAATGGGTGTTGTGAGTCTTAGCCAATTAGCATGAGAGGTGGATAGTTACTGACCAATGATCTTATGCCATCTTTGTGAAGTAAGGTATTTAAACCTGTCAGAAATTAATTAATGGATCGCAGAAATTAATTAATAAATGGCATCGCATCTTATGGCCTCCTATGACTCATTCATGATTCTCTGAAGGGATTTCGTGTAATTATTGCTCTCGGACTGCGGAACTCGGTGACACTGTATCTATTGGTTTGTTGTTTCCACTTTTCCAGAGAGAAGGAACTGGAATAAATTTGACCCTGCATGGAACAGAATTTGAGTGTTTGTTGTCATCAGATTGTCTTTCCACTCTATTAAAAGGTTGCTGGACAAGTAAGGCTTTTAAATAGGTAGTTTAAGCTTAAGTACTTTAAGTTGAGTGTTGTAGTCATGACAATGACTTTCAATTCAGTATTGAAAGAAAAAGCTCCATCCACTGTAGATATTTTTACATTTTGCTAGAGCAACAGACAAATAAAGGGAATAACATACTTTCTGTCTCAAAGTCTTCATACAGCAGTACATTTTAGTCACCAGAACACTGAGGACCAGAGCTAACACAAAAGCTACAGAAAAAAAATATTCAGAAAACGGGAGAATAACTTATTTCTCCCATTTCTCCTTAGTTCCCTTTTGCAACAAATAAGTTGCAGCCTTTGACATACTTCGCAACAGAAATTTCTGTTGAAGCCGTTTCTGTTGGTGTTTAGACCTTTCTGCTATGCAGCACACATGCAGCACAGCTCCATTTTTTCCCCCCAAATTGTCTGATTCACTTTGTGGTCTTGACCTCATTCTAAACCAAAAAAAAGATTATGGCTTTTTTTTGAATTTATTTTCAGAAGCTGCTGAGGAAAAAACACAACATCTGCCAAAATGTGAGTTTTATCATTTCAGTCTTTCCTCACCTGCAGTTTATCCTTGTTGCAGTCGGTGGTTGGACTAGTTCAGCAGAATTGCTGCAGCAAGTACATTCAAAATATCAAAAAGTCACCCAAATGTGAAAACATTCAGGACATTGAATTATGATCTTCAGCTTTGTCTCCAGCATAAGAAGTTCTCAAATTTGCTGCCAGAAATGGCATCTTCTCTGTGTGTTCATTGCCGTGCACGCTATCTTATACTCACCTCTTGATGAAGTTTGTTGTTCCACTAATAGACAAGCCTGAGTACGCATTCTAATGTCTAAAAATGCATTGCTAAAAGTATTTCCTTTCTGAATTTGTCTCCCTTCACTTTCTGGATTGATTCTGCCTTTCTCTTTATTTTCTGTCATTGAATTTCTGTTTACCATATATATTTTATTAGGCTGACCAAGACATTTCAAAACTTGCCCTGGTCACAAGGGAAAACCTTCTCTACAATTTAAAGGTTGTAAAAGTGTGTTTAATGTGATTCTTTCTTATTTTTCTCTTAAGTGACCTCTGTCAGCATTCTCTGAGGACACTAAAACTGGACTTAGTATCTGAAATGCGATCACACAAAAGAAGTAATGCAGAGTTCTTGTATGGTGAAACGGGAAATTTTTATTCAGACTGCATAAATTATATTTCAAGTTAGGCCACCGTGTGGCTCTAAGGAGTTATGCTCAGCCACTTGTTTGCCAAGGCTTGCAGCACCTGTTCCGAAGCAGTAATTCCCAGGAGACACTCCTAAATCCTGGAGACATGACTTGCATTTCTTGTTTTGGATGGGTGATACAGAAATTCATATTTCATTGTTTGAGTCCAGATTATTGGATATGCCTTGTAGCAGCCGGTATCAGGTTCATAACCTTAACTGGGACCTCACTGAAGTGCATCCAGCCATTGATCACGTCACAGTATTTCTTCTAAAAATATTGATCATGTAATGCAGATGTGAGAGTGAGTTTTTGGAAAGGTATCTCAGCATGACGTGGAGATGTCGGAAAAGTTTTAAATTACCTGCCACCGTGATTTATGCATAGTCAATGGTGCCATTTAGTCATCTTCCACTGGGAACCACACAAACCAGCACTTCAGGTAGGGGGTGTCAGCAGCAACCCTCGAAGGCAAGGGTATATCACAGATCACAGTTCCTTTTGTTTCTGGTCTAGTGGAAGCATCTGCCTTCACCCATGGTTAACAAAACAGTCTTTGATTAAATGCTGAAAGTCTTTTATCAGAAAATTCCTTTAACAGCTAGGTGAGGGTAGAAAAGAAAGTCACTTTTAAGCTGTACAGGGATCAGAGAAGTCTCTTTCCTCTCTGGTATCTCTCTTCACTATAGGAAAGCCCACTGATTTATGTATTAGTCTTGCAGCATCTAGCTGTGCTTTAGTCTAAGTGCCCTAGAGAGTAGTCTAGAAATTATTGCTCATAGATATAGTAGAGAGATAGATATATATATATATATATCCTTAAAGCCAATGAATTTACTTAATACGGGGGTAAAAGACAGTTACTACTTCTCCAACCTCCTCATACCTTTCCAGCCACTTCAGCAGAAGCCTGGGTGGGTACTGGTACTTGCACCTTCCTTGTCGGGGACTTTGTATGGGGGCCAGGCAGCATTCATCTGCACCAAGATGGTAGAAGAGCCCTCTGAGAGGGGTTTTCCTGGGACCAGTGAAAAGGGTCAGGAACCAGCAGCCCCAGGTAAATCACTGCAGTTGCAGTGGCTGATCCCATCCACTGTGCATTTGTTATAAGAAATGTAATTTTGCCTATTGGTGCTATGCCATCCGCTGACATGCTCTAACAGGCTGATAAATGAAAGGTTAATTCCTTCAGAGCCAGAAGGCTTTTATGCTCCAGACTCAAAATGGAGTAAGGTGAATTTGCTGTAAACTAGCAGTACAAAACAGACATCAGTGATCTGGCAGAGGAACAGGCAGAAATAAACCTGCAGGTAGCTGCAGAGTGGTGCTGATGAGTGAGCAGCTGACTGTGAGATGATCTGAAGCATGCGAAAGTTGAGAAACTGGGATATGGGCAGGAAAGCAGCACTCATCTTCATCTGCTGAATTTCAATACAGCTTAAGAAATCTTCCTCAAAAAACTCTGATTTGAGTTTTCAAATCCAACTTTAATTTAAAGTAGGACTATATTGAGGCTTGCTGCAATCCCAGTGAAATCAATGGGTCCCATTAACATAACAGGGTTTTATTCCTTTATAGGCTTGAATACTAATAAGATTGAAGGGTCTTTTTTGAACTTTCATTTCACATAAATGTTAATGCATTTTAGAATGCCCTGCCTACATTTGAGCTCCTTGAAGATCCTTTGAGGGTATTTTTCTTAAGTTTCCCGAACAGTCTTATTAAATTCATTAAAATGCATCTCTTAGAACATTTTCACATATTAAAAGAAGCATTTGTCCCTTTACACTGTAGTGATCCAAATGACATTGTTTAAAATTAATCAGTTGCAGTAGTCTTTTTAACACCAGAATTGGTCCCTTGAAAATTTTCCTTAATGTATTTTTTGAGACTTTTCAGCTTTTTTCCTCTTACTGTACTTGCATGTAACATCTTTCCAGTTTCTTTCTTTGTGCACTGAAAACCCTCAGTAACTGCTGCAGTATTTAGTCTCTGCCACTGTTCTTGCACATCCTCATGCTATCAGTAGCTGCTGTAATCTGCTCTTCTGGATAAATAATGGGAGTTTTCAAGCATCCTGCCCGTGTTCCCAAAACAAGGGGTCTGCGTGACAGCATAGGAGTCTCAGGACAAACAGAAAGCATGTGATAAAACACACCAATCAATACAACTAGGAAGCTGGAATGAGTCTCTTTTACTCCCATGGCCTCTTTTACTGTGTCAGAAGCCTGAGTTGGAATCGGAGCAGCACCTTATCTGAGCTTTCCTTCCTCTCAGACTTTGGTATCCTTTTAGTCCCTTAAGTGTCCATTGCAGGTGCATCACACCACTTCATTGCTGTAAAGCAGATGGAAATCTGCTGCTAAGGGAGCTGACACTTCTGCCATACAGGACACAGCTTCTGTTGAAAAAGCTGACTGCACTAGTTTTGCATCATCCACTCCTTGTGTCTGCATACAGGGTATTTTGGAGAAGAGAGTGGAACAGAAAGCTTTGGTGTGGCTCTCGTGGCCCTATACACACCATAGGTCAGTCCTGAGGCATCTGCCCCGTGAGTCCCTGGCACTGGAGATCTCCCTTTACAGTGCCTCAGCCTCCAGACTGCATCTGCAGAAACTCTTCTCCAGAAACACTTGCAAAGGCTGGTTCTTAACCTTTGTTAAGAATCACTGTCGCCCTTGAAGATGCGATGCTGTCCTGTAAAAGGGGCCAGGCTTGACTTTGTATTGCTGGTAACTGATGCCTCCAGCAGGAATTATTTTTTTTAGGGTGTGGAGGAGGTGGAGAAAGGACCTCTCCAAGACACTGGGTGAGATGGCTGGTCTGTTAAATCTCCACAGTTTTGGCCTTTCCACTTTACAAGGGACAAAGCAGGGAGTCACTCTTGTCTTTCAATGTGTTTAGCAATAGCAATTCCCCCTCCTTAACTGAATCACTGGCCACCAATGTATGCTGGCATGGACTTTCACATCATCTCACTGCTGTCTGAGATAGTGCAGCTAGAGTAAAGCTTAAACTAGTGAAAATTATATTGAGAGCCTGGCACAACCCAGAAGCAGCAGTGATGTCCGTGATAAATTCTCATCAGCTGAATAAAGAGACCAATCTACATGTCAGGGAACTCTTATGCCCTATAACTGTCTTAATTCTGGCACGTAGCCCACTGTTTAGTCTCAGAAGTGTTGGTTTGCCTGTGTCTCGACTAAGGGCTTCTGTTTGGGTTAGTCCAGACACAACCTCCACTCCTACTAAAACATATTGTCTCCCTTCAGATTTGTTAAAAGGACTAGTATAATGAATTTGCCATGTTTTCCAAAACCCTCTCTTGTTCTTCAGGCTAAGGGGTGGATCATGCAAGGGGTGGTGGTCCAGGTACGAGTGGCACTGACTGCACTCTGAAATGGTTGTAGAACAGAGTTCTCGGCTCGCTGGCCAGCCCCTACTGTGGGCTTCCCTGAACAAATCTTTTATTCTGGAGTGCCTTGCTTCATATGGAACCACTCCAATAGTGTCTCCCACTTATCTCCTGACTCTGTTGACAAGGGGACACTCTCCTTTCCATCCTTGTCTGGGGTAATTGCCACCACAAGACACCATCACAAGAGAATCAACTTGAGTATTGAGGAGTAAACTGGGTTATTCCCATTTTGATATGCAGCAACCCACCCCAACTATGTGGTCTTTTTTTCAAGACATCTGCATGATTTCCTCTCACTTAGCCTTTTGCCATGTTAGTCGATTCACTTCCCATTCATTTTGCTCCCAGAAAGAGAGCCATTCTGTGCATCCCTTAAACACAGCATGTAAATCAATACAGACGTACTGAGGGTCAGTGTTCTTGGCTTCATTCTTCATAGCACTCAAAATTGCTACAGATTTGCCCATGTGGGCAGTCCCTTCCCACTCTGTGGTTATCCTATCCCTGGAGTCAACATGCAGAGCAACTTCTCGATATTTCCATATCTTGCCTTCTCTCTTGGAGGAGTCATCAGCAAACCATATGTTTGAGAGTTACGTAGGGGAGCTGTTTCTGTGGGGGAATTTATAGGGAGTCCATCAGGGTCAGTTTAGCACTCCCTGTATTGGAAGGTCTTTTGGTGAGCTTTTTTTAATATCATGTCCGTGACAGTGACGTTCTATCTGCACATACCACTTTCTGACAGTTTCACATTGGGGCACCCCTGGAGTGGGTGGAGTACCTGCTCTCATTGCTTTTAACACCTGAAAAGGGGCTTCTTAACACAATGAATTGGCATTTAATTATTTTGTCATCCTCCTGTAAAGCCATGCTTACTAATGATAGTCCTGAAGGGAGTATAATTTTTCTCCATCTTTGAAGCTTTTGGAATTGAATTCAATAGGTTGTATAGGCCTTTTGGGTCCCTATTGCTACATATGAATTGATAACCCATGGATGCCAAAACCCCATTCAATATGCGAGGAGTCTGTGGGGTGTTTGGGCCCTAGAGCTTGGTACACCCCAGCTTCAAATATAGGCAATTTCAAAGCCTCTCCATGGACTTGTGTCCAATCTCAAACAGCCCTTTTCCTTGTCAGATCATATAGGGAATGTGCAATTATGGAAAAGTCAGGAATGTGTTTTCTCCAAAACAGTAATAGTTGTATGGCATGTTGAAATTCCTTCTTACTTCCTAGCATCCCAATCTGATTCAGAGTAGTTCATGTTTCAGGGGGAATGCTTATTGTCAGGCCTTTACACAAAATGCCTAAGAATTTTACCTCAGAGGAAGGGAGATGAACCTCCTCAGTCAAGCTAGGGAGTCCCAAACTCTCCAAATGAGCAATTATCTTCGTCTCAGTCCGGTCCACTGCCTCTACCTCTGGGCAACCAATTAGCACATCATCAATATATTGGTAAATTTTGACCTGTTCTTCTGGGCCAATTTGGGCCAGTTCTTGAGCTGGAGCATGTTGCGGTGGCCCAGCCCTCTTGGGGGCTGGACGACCTTCAGTGGGTGGACTTCTCAGCCCAGGAGCCCAACCCCGCGGGCGGGGTGGGCGACTGAGGCTCCACCCACTGGACGTCAATCACCGCAACCCCACCTCTGTTTCCAGAACCCTCTTTGTTCCTGTTTTCCCCATTGGTTGAATGTTATATGTATATTCATAACCCCTTGTTGAATATGTATTAGGGTCTGGAAAGTTCTGTTCAGTTTGGTTCGCTATTGGTTGGTTTAACTATGTTCCTCCTCTGCTGTTCCCTGATTGGTCTATGTCATCCCCTTGTCATTCCCCCATTGGTTCTTCCCTTTGTCTCCTCCCTGCACTGCCCCCGCTTAAAAGGGGCGTGCAACCGTCTTCCCTCGGCTCTTTGCCGTTGCCTCCCCTTCCAGCACCTCTCTGTCTCCCTACCCTCTAATAAACTGGGATTGAAGGCACGGAAGAGTCCCTCTTTCATTCCTAGCCCTCGCCTGTTGCTAAGCAACAACAACTTTCTGCAGCCAGAGCCTTGAGAGCCTTGCTAAGGCAGGCTACACAGAGCTCCCCTTTTCACCACTTGGTGAGTGGCCGCGCAGCCGGAGCCGAGTAGCCGTTGCCCTGCCTGGCCACCGGGCGGTCAGCAGACCCAAGCAACGCGCTACAGGAGCATAAAGAGCGAGGGCGGCTGAATGCCAGTATCTATGGGGAACCTGAGTAAGGGTATACTGCTCTCCTTCCCATGGAAATGCAAACTATTCCTCTTCTGATTCTTCCTGGAGGACTGTAAAAATACATCTTTCATGTTGATAGTTGCCAGAACAGGGTGATCTTGTTCCTGGATAGCCAAAATCAGCCATATTAGGAACTGCAGCAGTTAAAGGGCCTGTGTTTGCATTCAGATGCTGATAACCAGTGGTCAGCTACCACTTCCTGTTAGGTATACACACACTGGCAAAAGAGGAGTCTGAGTAGGGTTAATTATCCCCTGGTCCCATAAGTCACTAATGACAGGGTTAATCCTTTCCTTTGCTCCTGAAGGTAAGATACAAGGTTTCATATATGTTACCTTGGAGGGAGGCAAGAATGGTGCTGCTTGTAGCAGTCGGGCTGCAGCAGAGGAAAGTCCAAACACACATCTTCTTCCCCTCAAATCAGTCCATGCCTTCCTCTTTAGTAGATCAAATCCAAAAATAGTCGTAGGTATATTCCCTGTTAAGTATTTCTGTGGGGGAATTTTCTCCTGAAAGCCAGCGCTTCACCTTAGCTGTTTGTTGCAGCCATGAGTTTCCAAAAACATCAATCACTTGAATTTGTTTAGGGCTGTGTTTAATGCTGCATTTTGTGGTTTCCTTATTGTGGGGAGCAGACACCAGTCCACGTGAGCGTCACTGAACTCTTCCACTTTATTGTTTAATCATCTTAACTCTGCCAACTAGCCCGCTATTTAGTCTCAGAAGTGTTGGCTAACAAGATAACAACTTTTATAATTAACTTTAATAAGCTCCCAACTCCCACAGCAAGCTTCAGGTGTGGAGTCAGTGGTAGAATACAATTGCTGCATTTGCCCGGATAAAACAAGAGAGGAGAGAATGAAAGAAAGAAGAGAGTAAGGTAAGAGAAAAAAGAACACCAGCTGTTAGCTCCTGTGTTGATCCTGCTGCCGTGGACAGTCTGGATCTGGGGTTGACAAGGAGAGAGAGAAAAAAAGAGCAAGGGGAACTGATGTGCTTCCTTTTACAGTTTACTTGGTGCATGCCACTTATGTAAAATAGATTTTCTATGCTGTTTGCACCATATAGTCAGTCCTTTTGAGTCCTCCAGGAGATGATTCGGGGGGCTTGACATGGACCCAGAGGGCACAGGTCTCAATGCAGAAAAGGAAGCTGGCTCAGAACAGCACTGCCCCACCTCAGCAGGACTCTCACTTCCAATCACCACTTCCTGTCACAACAGTCAGAGTGTCCGAGACAAAACCTCCTCGAGTGCTTATGCCTGGTCTTCCACAGGGCCATTTCAGCTCCTATTACCTAAGAAATGGTAGAATTTATCACTGAGATGCATCAGTTTGCAATAGCTTTCCTCCATTTTGCAGAAATATAAAAGCATAACAAGTCAGTAAACTTTTTATTCTTGCCAGTGCCATTTACTTTGTATTGTTAAAGTATTTACTTATATCTGAAGGAAGTCCATGAAATCAAGGTTATAGCAGAATTGCATCATATGTTTTCATTTTTGTGTAAAAAAAATTTTTATCTTCTTTCTATCTGCACCAGTTTTCTATTTCCTGTGTATATCTGGCAAGTGAACTGTCTGGTAAACAACTAATTTTAAGCAAAGATTGTAGTGTTTAATAAATTCATTTAGTAAATGAATTTTGAATTTTCTACTACTTCTGTTGACACCACAAACCTAATTTTAAAAGTTGTCATAATCAAGTCAGGTAATGAAATACACTGTGGTCAGTCAAAAGCCTTAATATGATTTCTTTGTCTCTTTCTGAAGAGCAAGTTTAAGGACAACATTTGTTAAAACATTGGAAATTAGGGTGGAGAAAGAAACCAAGAAAGGAGGAGAAAAAATTTGGACAGTAAGAAAGCAAAACTTATTTAATGCATTATTGACAATGGGTTATGGTCCTAGGAGTGAAATGCTATAGGCACGTGGCCTATATTGTGATTATTTTTCTTGGAAAATATTTATTTGTCCTGGTCAACACAATACATTGTATTGTGCACCAGTACAATAAAAATTTTTCCCCTAACATAATATGAAGAGTTTTATACTTATAAAAAAATATTTTCCATTGCATATTAAATGTGTCTCACAAACTTAACTATAATTATTTTCAATCATATACTTTGCAGTATTTTCTGTAAAATTTTATTTCTTCATACTAGTATCTAGAGTAGTTGTTTTTCACTAATATAAACCAGAACTAGGATTGTTTACATTCACACTTGAATTTATGCTAGAAATGCTTTTCTAGTAATTTCTTTACTGCATCGGGAGTTAGAATAAGAGTAGTAAGGACAAGACAGAAAAATAAATTTTATACTGTGAGTAAGACAAAAGAAGACCAATTGTGAAGTCTAATTACTGGAAATAAACCTGATCTATTACTGTCTCTTTTCTTTAGTTCTGAGAGAAAACAGTTCTTTTTAAATCATGAGTTCATGGACCTTATTAAATGCAATATAAGCTCTTGGGAAAGAGTTGATGGAAAAATATTTGAATATTTAAAACATTTGAGACCTACTTACTCCTGTTTCATCCCTCTCTGAAGGTTTTTGGCTTCTCCTGTGCTTGTAGCACACTGAATCAGCCAATGAAGGGGATCAGGATCCCTTGATCTGCCTGGCTGCTTGCCTGAATCACATTGTATGAGCTATGCTCATCAATCCCAGTGGTTAAGTACTAGAAACACACTTGCTTTTAAGTGCTCTTGTTTTTGAAGATGCAAAGAAACAAATAATCTTAGATGAATATTTTTAAGAGATGTAAAATCTTAAGGATGAATCATTGTCAATTCAAACAAATTTTTACTGCAACTATGCAAGCTCTATGTCACAGATCAGAGACTTATCTTTTTCAAGCCAGTATCAAAACTACAGGCATCTAATCTAGCTGAATACTCATTAAGGTAGCCAGATAGCTTTTCTACACCGTTGACTCAAGAAACAGATCAGCAAGTATCATACATCAGTGTAAAAATGAAGTCATTCATTCACAGACTCACAGCAGTGTTGGTTGGGAGAGCCTCAGGCAGTCATCAGGTCCCATCTGCTGCTCAGAGCAGACCATCACCAGCACTAGACCAAGTCAGCTGTGTAGATGTCTAGGCATAAATCTCAAAAGCTTTAAAGTCTGCAGATTTCACAGGATTTTTCTGAAAGATGCACTATATCTCTTGTGAAAAAGCTTTTCCTAATGTCCAACCTCAGTCTCACTACAGTGTTTGGCCCCTTGTCATATCATTTGCCAGTGCCAAGGACCTGTGGGCTTTGTCACCTTCGCAACTACCCTTCAAGCCCCTGCTGGTTGCTCTTGCAGTTTCTCCTCTTTGCCCAGCTCCTGCAGCCCCCTCTCATGGTACCCTCGGCCCCTTGGCAGCTCTCCCCTGCCTCACTGCTTTCTTGGCACACTTGAGCTGGGGAGTTCCAAAGTAGACCCAAACTAGAGCACAGCAACTTTCCTAGATGCACTGGCCACAGACTGTAGTCCAGAATGTAGTTTGCGTTACATATGAGAAGAATAATAAAATTGAAAAAAATTATCCTTATTTTAAAATGTTGGGAAATGATGGGATATAAGCAGGATTCAGAAAATGACCTTGGGGTTAAAGCAAATCCTGTTGATGAAACTACCATCTCTGAGACCAGTAGCAGTAATGTAGTGAAACAAATACCATGCCAGAGGAATGATCAGAAAAGGAGCAAAGAATGACAGAGCACAGCACCATGCCCTTTTGCAAGTTAAAAACTAGTTTGTGCAGTTTCAGTCCTATTTCAGAAGGACTTGCTAAAAGCAGAAAAGATAAAAGATTTGCAAAGGTAAACAAAGACTGACTCTTTACTAGTCATAGATACTGTAAGAAATTCAGAATTCATCAGTCTGTGATCAATCAACTGAGTGAAGGCAGAAAGGGATTTGTAAAATTGTGAATGGCATGAATGAAAGAGGATTTTTCAAGACAATAACTAGTAGATATCACATTATCAGTTGGCAGCAAATGCCAAAAAGGAAGGTGTTTCTAACAAATTGTTAAAAAAATTTTGGACAAATTTTGGAAAAATAAAAAAAAAATCCATTGTGGATTATTAGAAGTCATATCTCTAGCTTGGTAAGTGCTAGTGCTACAGATTGCTAGAGGCTGAGAAAGTACCCTGGGAACATATTCACCACATGCTTGCTGTCCTATCTATGCTTTTATTAAGCATTTGCCACTGGCAAGTGCTGGAGGTAGGACACTGGGAGCTAGAATATTGCTTTGTCATCCCATACAGCTGCTTGATATGTATTTTTTCTGTTGTTATGAAAATAATATATATTTTTTTCTCCTGAATTTAAATAAAATAAAAAGACCATGATACATAGATTTCTAAATCCTCCACAGAAAGAGCACTTCTGTCCTCTTAATGCCAGTCCACCTCCTAAGTCCAGTGGTGTGAATGGAAAGATGTGAGCTGACTTTATTATAAAGTCCAGTGGGAATATGGTAACTGAGAAACAGGCAATTTGGAAAATGAATTTGCTAGCCTGTCAAATATTTGTCATATCTCAATCCCCTTGACACCTCTCCTGCAAGGAAGTAAAATAACAAAAAAGCTCTCTAGCCTTTTTGTTATTTTATGTGTGTCGTTCCAATTAGCAAGAGTTTCCCCTTCCATGTAGAGATGTCTAGCTTATGAGCTGTATTAAGTTAGAGGCAAGGCTTCAAAATAGCTGGTGACAGCTTTTTCTAGGGCTGGAAAAGATTTTTTTGGGGACACTGTGTTTCTAATACTGCAAATGGAAGTGTTCTTCCCAAGGTTAGTACGTGCTTCAGTTTTTCACATTAGCTGCAGTCCTCTTCAAAACTATGAGAGTGATTTCTTTTGTGCTGTCAATACACCAGTGAGACGTTTTCCCCCTCGCTTTTCAGTGAAACCTAAATAGGAGTAGCAGAGCCAATTTCAAAAGGCCACTTGAAGACATTTTGCAAACACTGTGCTTTAAATTAACTTCAGCATATGAAGTCATACTCTTAGAGCATAATAAACAAAAGCTGAATCAGTATCTAGAAAGTCTCACAGCTTTTTCCTCTCTGTGGCCAGGATCAAAAGCCATTGAAGTTCTTGAGGAACTTTCTATTTGATGTCAAAGGGCTTTGTATCCAAACTAATTGTGAGGTGTGATTAATCTCTGTAGCAACTCTGATATGGACTTCTAGCCAATTTTGCAGCTTCAGTTAGTGCATGGCAGTGTTCAGGGCTCTTGTACTTCCACAGGCATAGTTGTCTTGCATTCGATTTAACCTTTTTGCTAATGAGAGCATCTTAATTTCATGTACTTGGCTTCCAAGGCGGGTAGGAACTACCATGACCTTCTGCCTTCCCTGGCTGGCCAGGCCCATCTAAATGCAGCAGTTGATATGCCTGGGACTTGTGTTGATCATCATGGCTGAGATCCTGGGATGCCAGGTCATGGGGTGAAATCCAGGCTGCCCCGACTCTGGTGCTGGCCGGGAGCATCACATCGCAGCTGACGGTGCCACTGTGTGGGGGTGTCTGTCCAGAGACAGTGGCGTGGCACTGCTTTTGCTCCTGTCCCTGCCCTGACAGGCTGTAGTTACAGCCTTCTCTTAGGTCTTCAAGGGTTGTTCATGCAGATGGGTCATTTATGCTTGTATGGCTTTTGCTCTCCCATCCATGAGCAGTCCAGGTTATTCCCTCCCCACTGACCATGCCAGCCCCTGTGCCTGCTCAGTGCTGCTGCCATGCAACACAGGCTTAGGATCAGGGATAGAATTTAAAGAAGATAATAGATAACGACCTATCCATAACTACTTCAGGAACAGACGTTATGTTTTAAAAGTGTAATCTCAGGCTCTTATAAATATAATTTAAAAATAAAAAGAAAAAACCCAATGAAGAGCAAAGCTGAACCTGTCATACAAAAGGTCTGTAGTGTAGTAATAGTACCATATATTATTCATGTAGTATACATTGCTGGTGGTGCTTAAATATTGTTCATATCTGCACATTCAACATCACTTTTTAAAGCTCTCCTCTAATACTTTGGATTGGAAGGAAGAAAGAAAATAAATTTCAACTTTTTACACCTCTCTGGCAAAGGCTATAAATCAAGTTTTCTTTGGCGACAAATACGTGATCTCCTATATAATCTCTGACCTTAATAAGGAGACAGAACAACCAAAAGCAATTTCTCCTGTTATAAAACTATACATACATAAACATTTTAGAGAACCTGGTGACTCTTGATAGGAGTATCTGAAGAAAAGCAGAATTCTCAGAGAACCAATGAATTTCTATTACTAGGCACAAGAGAAGACTGCTTTGAATGTTTCAGTGATAAATTAGGAGGATGTGGAATTAGTATATTTGGAGTCCTGTGCATTTCCCCACAAATTACTGATTTTGTAAGAAGAAAAAATATTTCTGTATTATACAGATGGCAAAATTGTAATCAACACCTTAGTTCTAGGATGCGTCCTTCAAATAAGAAATGGAAGAGGAGAAAGTTTCTAAACCTGGTCAGACATTAAGGGACCTGAGGAATGGTAGATTCATACTCAGTGCAGAGCCCTGAGTTCAAAGTAAGCACAAAAACTCCCAGTATGTCATACCCACCCTACTCCTCTGAACGGTCCATTAGTAAGCTGTTGCACAGTGCCAGTGATGATAAAGAAGGCAATAATAATTGTATAATTGGTAATGCCTTTTTATTTCCCGTGCAATTGGTAACTTTGAGCCTTGGTTTATTTTCTAGTCTAATTCCCTGTTTCTGTGGTCTGTGTTCCAAATGCAGAGCTTCAGTAATTCGAGATAGATTATGGATACATGCCTTGACTTTTTTTATCATTTTACTCTTAAAATTCCTTTTTCTCTTTTGCTTTCTCTATTGGTGAATTTTCAAGTACGAGGCTTGCATAGGATACCATTTGGTTTCCTTTATTTAACACAAAGACTCCATGAATAAAATAGATTTGCCATATGATCTCAGAATATTCTAAGTGGGACAGGACCCAGAAGGATCATCAAGTTCAACTCTTAGGTGAATGGCCCGTACGTACAAGGATCAAACCCACCACCTGGGTTTTACTAGCACCGTGCTCTAAGTAGCTGAGCTAATGATGCCCCGTGAAACCTCTTCAGAAACAACTTCAAATAGGGATAAATTAAATTTGATTAATCACTCACTTGTGTAAATTAATTTAAGCAGGATTCATTTAAATTTAAGCAAGAGGAAAAGCTGGTCAACGTGGGCCATTAAAGACCATGGATCAGGGTGCTCAGCAGGATTTGAACTTCAAAGCAGGCTTTCTCCTCAGAGCCAGCCCACATTTTTGTAGTGACACAGACAAAATGAAAGTTCTGCTCCAACTTGATGGTGTTGGTGGCCTTGTCCTTAACCTCTACAGACTACACCATTCAGGATGGGGAGCAGAGGGTGAGTCCCAGGAGGGACTGCATGAAAGAGGACAGGGTAGTAAGGGGAAGTTTAGGGGGGCAGTAGGTTTCAGCCATAAAGTGACAGAGCATGGAGGTGGGCTGGACTCACAGAGCTTCTGGGGAGGAGGGAGGTCTGTGTGTCTCCCCTCACTCTTATGTGTTACCTTCTCTGCTGAGCAGGTGTTCTTCCAGCCCAGCATGCAGGTCATTCTCCCTGTTGGAGATGAGGACAGGGCTGGGAGCTGTCCTCCCTTCTCTCCCAAACCAGCCACTCCTCCCAGGGTGAGCAGTAGCACAGCTGTTCAAGCAGCAGTGGCCCTTCTATCCTCAGGTTTTTCAATGTCCTCAGCAGCCACCTACTCCATCTACTTCTGTTTACAATTATAAAGGTTTTCTACTCTCAAATTTTCTATTTCATACTCATGTGGTTCTAATCTTTTTTACTAGAATAACTGTAATTGCAATGCTTTTCTTGGTTTCATCTACGGTATCATTATTCAGAGCAAAAGACTGGATTCAGCAACCATAAGTGTTAAAAAGACTGAGGGTTTGGGGTGGAATTCTTTGAAAATGTGAATATGATATAAGCAATGGATTATTTGATTTTATTTTCATGAGCTTGGTTAGATTCTTATTTTATTTGTGATGACGCTGACTCCTGGATTCCAGATATTTCATGTTTGTAAGTCAAGGAAGTTTTTCCCAATAGGATGACACCTAGAAAAAAATACATCTATAAGAAATAGATAGAGAATTATAATAAGAAGAATAAAAGATTTGGTAAATTCAGCCTCAAACTTCAGAAATAAATGAAAGGCAATTATATTAGCTGTTTTACATGGCAGGAAAACAAAGGTATTGTATTTATAACATCACATCAATCTAATCCAAAGAATTTGCTTATGTATATGTAAATATTCCTTAAACCTGTTCAAATAAGGCCTCACTTGTTAAAGCTGAAAAATGATAAACCAGTGGCCATAATTTAAAAACCCAACATATGTTTACATTTCAGTATTCATAACAGATACATTCAGTTTTGCATCATAAATCTAACTTATTGTTTCTGGGTAACTCATTCATAATATCAGAAGGTAATATCAATTTAAAGCCAACTTAAATATTTTAAAACAGTTAATGTAGAAAGAACATATTTATTAGACATATTACACTCTGAGAAATCACAGGATTGCTCAAAGCAACAACGACAAGGGAAGAAAAGGAGATGTTATTTTAATTTTTTCTTTTAACTGTAGTAGCCTCTCTTTTAACAGCTCTCAGCATGAAATTCATGTGAAACATAATAGAGGCAAACATCACTCAGATCCTCCAGATGAAGCTCCTGGCTGGTATCTTAGACAAACCCCCGTCTTTGGTCTTTCAAGTCTTATACTGCCTTGCAAAAATATCCAGTACCTTTTCCGAAGATACTTGCCAGGTGTTAAAGATGCCAGTCTGTCATGCCTAGAAAGCTCTTGGCTTGTTCTTACCTGAGTTGGCTCTCCAAGAGAATAGTGATTGTGTCAGACACAAAAACTGGTCCTTGGTTTGTGCAATGGTGTGGGTTGTCTTCAGTGTTTACAGACATTGCTATAACGTTTTTGACATTTCATACAGGCTCACATCATCCAGATTGGTGTTGAGCTGCCACAACAGCCAGAAATATCTGTAATTAGAAACATGATCAGGTGTTGAAAATTGAATGTACTCTTCTCAACGTGTCAAATTCTTTAATATGAGCAATTTTGTTTGCATGCTTAGCAAGACTGAAAGCGTTCTTCTAGCTAGTACCCACTTTCTCAATATGTAGCTTCAATCTTGTACTTAAATCTTTCTGTCATTTGATGTAAATCCAGAATACTTCAGTTCCCATTTTCTACTGCTGTTGTTGCTGTGCTCTTGAGATTGATGCTATGTTCCAACCAAACTGTGGATGAATTTCACTAGAAAAGAATGTGACTTAACATGAGTAAACACAGAGTTTGTAAAAGTGGTTGGGGATCATTAGTGATGAAAGTGCTGTGCTGCAAGTATATATTTGCTGACCTGGATAAACACTACTTACTGATTTGACCAGCTGAAAAGTACACCTAAATTGACTAGAGCTTGTATGGAACAGAATACGTCTCTGGAGATTACCCAAACTGATATGATGACTAGATACTTAAATTTTAAATTTTTTATCACCTTAAATTAAAAAAGGAAGGAGGATATTTAAAATTCCTATCTGAAATGTAGAAACTCATGTTCAGCCTACTATTTGGTTTATTCAACAGTTCTTCAGACTAATGTGGCCTTTTCAGTATTCTCTTGAAAAAAAAGAAGATGGAAAGTTCATATTTTATTGCTTTAGCTTGAATTCCCATTTTAAAGAGATTGATAACATAAGGCAAACAGTCAGTGCTATACTACAATTTAGAATGGCCTTTTCCTTTGCCAAAATGCTGATTAAGAGAGTTCTGACCTATATTGTTTTTTACAACAGTGACCTTCCACATACACAAAAAATTGGAAGTGCTGATAATTAACCTCAATGAAATGTTACTTAAACAAGGTACCAGATTTTTATAAGCTCCTAAGTAACATATTCTTTTCTTCTAAAAATACCTGTGGCTGATTCTGTGTGTGGCATTGCAATCCCAAAGGTTCAGGCTAAAGGCTAAACTTAGAGATGCAATTTTCAGAGACAAAGCAGTTAACTGTAAATATTTTACTCAGTAGCTCCAGATTTACGTTTAAAAAACAAGTGCTTCAAGGCACTGCCAACCAAACAATTCTGATTTTATGATTCCAAGTCCATGAGTTTCACCTTTCTTGCATCATTAGTCTGCAAGTATACTGACTACAGAAGTGCTCAAATTGAGTTCACTATAACTGATCACTTACAGGCCTGGGTGAGCCTGGAGTTTCACCCAAGAACTCAATTTACAAATCATCCTTTATTATTTTAAGAAAAAAAATAATCTGCATCTGAACCCTTTAAAATTTGTCTTGGGGCATTAAATCTGAAGATTAATTTTGTGGCATGGGTTGAACATTCAATATTTATGCTGGCTGATGAACGCACCAGCTGCAAACAATCAAATCCAAAAAATAAATACCTGTTTTCTGTATTGTGTTTCTGGGGAAGAAGCAGTTTATTGTACACGCTTTTGCAGCTGGCCTTTTGTCAATTTATTTTACATGAAGTGGTTATGAGAAATGAATTAGTCAGTCAGTATGTAGAGTTGGCTCTTGCAGAAAAAAGATGTCCACTGAAAAATATATTGCTATAAAAATATTTGTCAATTTTTTGTCTGTTTGATAAAGTAGAAAAAAAATTCTAAAATTGACTGGGAGATGAACTGATGATTTTGGATGTGTCAAAGTGACAGAAGAGATTAGGACCATTAATGTTGTGACGATTATCACAATTTTGACTGTGTTAGAGTCTGCAATTCAACAAAGGATCAACATTAGTTGACAGGAATTCATGTCTAAAATCCGGAAAATAACAGTCTAATCTAGGAAGAAATCTTTTTTTTTTTGTCTAGTTGAGTTGTTGAGTGTAAACAGGTATGTAAGTTTATGCAAAAGTCAAAGGTAGTTCTTTATATATTGAAAATAGAAAATTGAAATACTGTCAGGAGGTTCTGGGTTAAGTTTATAAAAATTATAGCGAGGATGTCTGTCTTTTGGGTTTTTTTCCTTCCATGTTTAATTTTTCTTTTTTATTTCATCTTTCCAGAAGCAGTCCTTTTCCATTTGAAAAACAGACTGAAAAGTTTTCTTGCGTTACAAGATCCCATAAAGAACTGTCCTAGGTTAGAGTGTAAGATGTGCCCAAAAGTATGTATTCTATCACCATCTTCGTGAGCTGTTGAAACCAGGTGGGGCAGTGTTTCCTTGCCTCCTCCCTCCAGACTGTCTTCTGTTAACGGGGCCCATCAATGCCGCATGACTCATCATCCCATTGTGTGATGTTCCACCCAGAGGGAAGAACCAAGCATTCCATCCTGGATGTAATCTGAGATTTCAAACACCACAGCCAGCCTTTCCCACTGGATTCTCAGAGGACAAGAGCTACATAGTCGCCACAGGACCTTCCGAGGAAGACCAGACCCTTCTACAGGATCACTGCTTCGACAGAACCACATCCATCACTTCAGGAGGACTGCAGCCACCATTTACCACCACCCTGACTAACAGGGTGTCAGGTCATATTCTGACTCTGTCAGTCTAAACCAGTATTTTTTTCTGCCTTTATTTTTAATTTTCCTAATAAATTGTTATTCTGACTTGGTGTCTCCCACTGGTTTGTTTTTCAAACCAGTACAAGAACTTCAATGAAGCAAAATAATTGAGCTACCAGAGATCAGTGAGAAGCAAGTGCAGCAAGGGAGGTACAGGCCAGTTCTCTTGTTATCTTCTGGTCTTTTTTGATTTCATTTTACTATAAGAGTAACTTGGAGAGCTTTTTACTGGATCTCCACAGTGAACACATTTTATCGAAACTAAATTCAGATGATTTTAGAATCTCTGCAAAGTGTATTAATTTTGAACTATTTTTGTGTGTTTATTACTTACATCAGGTGCTATTTCTAAGTAAGTCCCAAGAAAATTATTTCGTAACATATGGTGTTATCCCAGTCACTGCCTATGAGGTTTGTAGAGTAGTACCTACAGTTTCTTGTAGCTGAAGGATTGTTACACTTGAAGCCACCAGTTCTGTACTCTTTGTGGTCGTAGATGCTGCCATCCAATTTTATTGAAGTTGAATAAGATTTAATTACGGTAAATTGTCTGTCGATATCTGTTGGACCCTGTGCATAGCAGTCTGCACAGGTATGACAGTTTTGCACATGACAGAAATGTCTCACACACATCATGGGGAGTAACACATTTCCCTTTGTAGAAGGACACCTGCTACCCTCTGGTGCGTGGTTTCAAAACCCAGATGGGCCAAAGAGGTTTCAGCTCTGATCAGCACATCAGCACAATTCCCACTCCTCTGTACATCATCACTCTCTGTTGTTAAAGGTGATTTTTCTGAGGTTTACACGTTTGGATACTACTGCAGTATCAAAAACTAAGTCAAACAATTCTGCTCCATTTGCCCTCTCACAGTTTTTTTTTATTTCAAAGAGGAGCTGATGGTACTACTTCTACATATCTGAGGATTTCTGAACAACTTTCAGAAGGAGATACATGTATTCAACAATGACAATATCTTGATTCTCCTTTCCTTACTTTCCTGGAAAAGGTCTGAGTTGGGCTGGGTATTTCTGAACATAAAAAAATAGCATGTGAACAGAATATGGATTCATGTCTTCCAAGGAAAGTAGCCCTCTGCTCCACTTATTGCTGAGAATGAGTGCTGAGCTCACCACACAGGATCTACCTTAAACAGATTTGGGAAAGAGAATCTGCTTCATATCCAACAACATTTCATGATCACATTATTAAGACGTTGTTTGATCAATATCTGCTATTGCAGATGCTGATGCTGAAAGCAGAGTGTTCTTATTGTTGCCTGTGAGTTTTGTTTGACTGGTCTTTAATCCAACACTTGATTTTATCCATTCCCAGACACCGTGACATGTATTGCATAGTTTCATCTTTCAAATCAGTCTTACTATGCACTGAAGTTTGAAAATCGAGCAACTTTTCTAAACAGCGGCATTAACAACCAATGGATCTTTCTTTAAACAGCCTCTTGACAAATACAAAATATAAGCACATTTCACAGATTAAAATAGTCACAAACTGTTAAGTCAGAAAAACACAGCTGTGTTCATCTAATCTTACTTGGATAACAGGAATTACAATATAGACAATTATCTGGAGCAATTAATACAAAGTACAGATCCCTCCAAAGTATGAATTATTTTTGAAATATGGGAATTATGTGGCTGTTATAAAAACTGCTCCTCAGTAATCAGTTTGGCACTGTATTTTCCAGTCATGTAGCCAGAAATTCTTTCATGTCTCATCCCAATGTAATGAGCAAAACTTGGTGACAGAAACAGCATAGGACAATGAACAAGCCTGTTAGACACTTTCTGAACTAAGCTGAGCTATGGAACAGAACAAAATTAGCAGAGGCTGAACAGTGAAGCCAGGAGAAGTGAAGCATCCAGCTCAGAGGTGGATAAGGTTTTACAAGGTTTTGGTTTTTTGTTTTGTTATACAAGGCCAAATGAAACACCTAAATTAAAAGGAAATGATAGAAAAAAACTTATTTCAGAAAAAGATACAGGTGGAACAGAAGACGACTGTGGAAATGGATAAACCTGTATCATAGGTAGGAGAAGGAAATTCTTGAAATTCTATGAATAAAAATTTTGCTTCACTGAGAGAAGATGTTGTGTTGTCAGGTAAAGAGATCTTTTAGGGTTCTTAAGAGGACACCACTACATGGATGAAGTAATGTTATATCAACATCATTAACTTTTTGAGCCAAACTTGAAAGGTCATTAAACTTCAAAGATTAGTTACACGAGATTTACTGCCTATGAAGCAGAAAAATAGTTGACACAGAAATAAAGCTTAGGAATCAAAATAAACTTTTATCAGGTTACCTCATTTCCCTAAATCTAAACCAATATGCTCTTAAATAAATGCCATTTGAGTTAACTATTTAATTTTAAATTAGACAAAGAACTGTGTTCCCATGATCCACAGAATCCATTCAACTCCAAAATGTAGAATTTATTTCCTTGCTATCCAGTTAAAATACCAATTAAACACTTCACCTTGTTAGTCTTTAATCAAGAAAATGAATGCTACTTTTAAACTCTTATTCAAGTTTCATATCATAGCATAACAACAACAATTCCTCTCGTTTATGAGGACTTTGATGTTGCATCCTGCTGTGCTGCTAATGTAACAGCCATGCAGTACTCCCTGGTTATTTGCATTCTATTTTAAAGAATTTATGGGGTAGTAGAGATGACTGAAATATCTTGCCTAAATTATTAAAGTAATTTAATACATTTTGTCACCTCTTTGAGATAAGCATCTAGCATTTTCCATCACTTTTCTTTGTTAGAATTTATTTTTCTATGTGTATGTCAAGCTTCTCTTGCTAATGGATCCTGAGAGGATTTTTGTTTGTTTCTTAGTTTGTCTTTTTTTGTATTACTTTGTCTTTTAATTTTCTGAGCAGTGAGTGACTCAATTGGACAAACTACTGCCACATGTATCTATCATACACCTCTGTCCATGGTGGCATTTGTTTCACTCAATTTTCACACGGCACGTGTCCCTGGGCCTGTATGAGATATGTATTGGGAGGCCTCATATGTAATGGTGGCAAGGGATAAGCACCTCCTGACAGACAAAGACCTGCAGGATTAATCAAGGTCTCTCTCAAAGACAGACCAGGTATTTGGCTTAGAATAAATACGTGCCTTGAAGATGCCTATTTATGTTTGACTGTAAGTGTTTGATGTGGAGATGGAGGCATCCATGGAGGCACGGGTGACAACCGTTTAGGGATTGGCTCTTGGGAATTTGCCAAAGCTTGGTCTCTGTTATAAGACTTTAAACAGTAAGTTTCCACTTAAGTTGTACCCATACCAGCGTCACACAAGCTTTAAGTCTCTTCTCAGTCTCACCACTCACACCCTGCCACAGGAAGTTTTACCTCTGAGGCCAGGGCTTAAAGGACCTGGGGATGGTTTCCATCAATAGAGTAGTAACACAGTAGTGGCTATGGGCAAAATAGACTAAATAATAATTGGATTTTCTCTAGAAGAAATAATTTACAAATAGAAAAATTCGTTTAAGGTATGCTCTACACTAAAAAGCAAATTCAGGCATATAACCAGGATATAGTTTTCTTCTACAACTACATGTCACAGCTGCCAATTATAATTTTACACCGAAAAAGGGGTCTTCAAGATGTGTGGTGTATTCTCAGTGATCAAGATTTTGTTACCATGCTATTCTGAGCATGTAAAAGAGGGAGGATCTGAAATGAGGAGTAATTCCTTTTATCAAGCTGATAAAATGGCAACTAAGCTTTTGGACATAGGAGCCATCTTTCAGGTATACGTTTTGCCTTCATCTTTTAGAAGGAGGATGGCTTTCCCTTAAAAGTACAAAATTGTATCTTTCTGCTGAAAGGTATTTTCATTGAGAGTTGAATTTGCTTTGGCAGGATAAAATGAATGTTCTTTTCTAAAATTTGCTTCTGAGAGAATAGTTTCTTTGTTTTTATTATTTCCAGATTTCTCAGTGGAGGAACAAAAAGGAAACAGTTGGCAGAAAATCATATCAGAAACAGCCTTAATAAGTTTGGGTTGTGAGTTTTTTTAAAGTGTTCCTTTTTAAAATTATTTTTTTTTATTATTTTAGCACTTTATTATAGAGTTCTTCACTCATATCCAGTCCCCTGAAACCTTCATTATGGATCCTGTGTTTTATGACACCCTCTTGCTCTTTTAAATTGAAAATGCATTATTCTCATTTGTGGCTATAAACTATAAAATATGTCTGCCAAAAAAATTTATCAGCTAAATAATTACTTCTTGTTTTGCATTATCTAAATAGCTGTGTAGAATATTTGTCATTAATTCATGAAACATTCACTGAAGTGCATGAAGTGGATTAAAAAATATGCAATGAGAATATGCCATGGTATTTTTCCTAGGAGTTTTCTTCTGATACCAGAGATGATGTGGAATCTGGCAAGAGATGTTGCATTTTAAGGTGTTTTGATTCCTCTCATTTATATTTCCATCCCTGAAAAAGCTAGCACTATTCTCATTCCCCATGTTATTAATGAACACTGAGGAAAATTTCTATTTTTTGTCTCTGACTAATGCTGTTTTACAGCTTTCTAAGATCCTCTACATCCTGTCAATTTGGTGCATGGGAGAATGTTGTTTTTGTGTTATCAGGCTTCACTCCTATCTAGCCAGGCATTCATGACTGAGAAGTATGCCACATCAATTGGTAAAGAAAAGATAATGAAGTGTAATCAGCTTTTGCAATAAATGGCAAAGCTCCCAATCACTGACAGGGTCCGTGTTTAGTACTGTTACATTTTTTCATGAGCTTAGTTTACAGAAGCATCATGCAGTCTTTGCTTCTAATCCTGCTCTGTGTGCACTATTCTTGCAGGCCAAGTTCAGCCCTGTGGGCATGCATACTCTCAGCCTTAGCTGATCTCTTCAAGATTTTAACTTCATTTGCTCCTTGGTAAAAAACTTCATACCTACTTTGTGGCACTTCTATTTGTCTCCTTTTCTCCTGAAACTTGATTTGATCTTTGCCATTAAGGACTTGTTTTGCCAATAATTGACTTTTTCTTTCAAGAGTACTCAAAAACGTCAGAACAAGATTTGGCTTTACAAAGGAAACAGAACTCTTCATAAGAAAAATAATGGGATTTTTCAGACTGTCTGGAAGAAATTGCAAATTTTCCTCTCCCATATTTTATCTCTGGTGAACTCCCTTTTATTGACTTAGATAACATGCTTGGATCTGCAGTCAGAACTGGCAGGAAAAGCTGATCCCAGTGGCAGTGGCCCAGGAAACAGTGTGCTGGGCACGAATCCTATTGCTGTGCAGCTCATCAGTGTGTGCAGTAAGAGCTTTGTCACAAGTACACCAAGTCCCTGAAATCTCCCTGGCTCTTCTGACAATAATAAATGGCAAACCTCGCAGTATTACCATAAGGTAATTTGGATGGCCTATATGCAAGTGAACACACTGGCCCAGTCCTGACTCAGAATCAAGGCCAGACCCCAGTTGAGCATCAGGCCCTGTTCTTGTGCTCTCCAGTGCCAGACACCAGAAGCCTCAGTCCCAAGGACAGAGAGAACACGTGCATTAGCTGGTGCTGTATGGCCTTCACAAACTCGGTAGACATTGGGGTGAATATACTGCTCTGTTTTAGGATACGTGATAAGAGTAGGAGACAAGACTTCTAAAATTACCTAATTAGAAGAACTCTTTTGGCATTCAAATTTTTGAAAGGCATTCATCAAGATTCAGGTCTAACTTTAGGTACATTTTCTACTTTATTACCTTGGATGCAGGAGGATTCTTCATTTGGATAAATATCCTTTCATGAACAGAGAAAATATAAAATACATAATTTACTGTGGCAGAAGCAATTTTATCAACTTTCGGTTTCCTTTAGAAGCCTACAAACCACTGAATAACTTCTCAATTCTATTAACTGTAAACAGCCAATATGACTCTAAAGCAAAAGAATCATCTTGTGTTCTCTTAATTTCCCACATATTTTTACTGAAATTTTCTGTTAATTTTTTAAAAGCATTGATAATCTCATACTAGTTAGGTATGTGGTAAACTATGTGATAATGACTAGTGTCTATTTTATCACAAATCAGAACATAGATATTCAATATTTAATGAAAGTTTCACACTTTCAACAAAACCTTGTAGGTTTGTAAATGCCAGTAATTAATGAGGCAACACTGACTTCTCTGTGTCCAGTATTTTTCCCCACATATCCCTCATGTCTGTTTTACTTTATTTCTCAAGTAAACATAGATTAAATATTTTTGTGAATAAACCAACTAGAACCTAGGCCTGAGGCATTATGCTACTAGTTTCCAACAAAATAAGACTTCTTCAGAAAGCTTTAGCTACTCTTGAGTGAAAGAAGAATACAGAAGTATCAGTGTTTCTTTTTAAAGAGAATATCTCGGGGCAAGATGTTTGTCTCACTAGCTTGCATTCCATAAATTTATTTTATCATATTCTGTTATAAATAACACAAGTGTGTGTTTGAACAACAGTTTCAAAAGCTTACATGAAAATACTTCTGACAAATACTGCTTTATCTTGAATTAGATTATAAGGAAGAGAATGACAAACAGAAGAATTAAACAACTAATAGACACTTTTGACACTAGTTACTAAAATTGAGTTCTGTTGAAAAGAAAGGCTTATAAGTTCTCCAAAGAAACTTTACTGTGATTTTCACAGAGAAAAACAGTTCATTCTTTCAGAGATATTTCTTTTAGGGTCTCCATCCAACAAGATTTTAATCAATCATCATGGCTCCAACTGAATGCTTTGGTACCTATAATATAAAATACTGAAACAAGACTTTTGTCAGTTTAATGCAGCATTTTTTATGTTATTGCTTTCACTCATAAAATGTCATGAAAACAAGGTTTTATTGAATCTGTTACTTAATGGTTGATGGAAAGCCCTAGTTTCCAGAGAAAAGGAATCTTTTCTCTCCCCTTCCTCTCATCTGTCCCCTCTTCTTTTTTGTCTTTGCCCACTTTTCCTTCCCTTTTGTAAGTCCTCTAAGGTTCAAGGTTGTTGAGCAGCACTTGAAATTTGTGACCAGACTACACATCAAAAATGTCTGAACAACCCCAAACAGAAAACAAATGCAGTGTCCACATGCATGTCCACATTCTCCTTTATGGGGAGTAGCTGAGGGTTTCTTCAGCCTCCTCAGAGAAGAGGAGACTGAGGGGAGACCTCACTGGAGTGTTCAACATCCTGATGAGGGGAAGTGGAGGGGCAGGTAAAGATCTCTTCTCTCTTGTGACCGGTGACAGGACTCCAGGAAATGTCATGAAGCTGTGTCAGGGGAGGTTTAGGTTAGATATCAGGAAAAGGTTCTTCCCCCAGAGTGTGTTTGGGCACTGGAACAGGCTCCCCAGGGAAGTGGTCACAGCACCAGCCTGACAGAGTTCAAGAAGCGTTTGGACAATGCTCTCAGGCACATGATGTCGGGGATGTTCTGTGCAGGGTCAGGAATTGGACTCAGTGATCCCTGTGGGTCCCTTCAAACTCAGCTTATTCTGTGATACTATTATTCTATGCATTTATTTTTCATGAATGTTAAGCAGGAGCCCTGCTTCTGAATATTTCAGATTCACCTCTTCTTACATCCTGTACTACCTTTCTTCTCTTCACATGTTCATGAAAATGTAGAGTGTTTTATTTTTAATTACTCAGAACAATATCTCCCTGGTCTCATGTCTTAGTTCCTCTCATGCTGTTCCATGCAACATAAACAGCTAAGCAGGACTTTCCATGCTTGGTGCCTACCAAGGCATGAAGGCCATGAATTAAATCTTATCGAAAGCATCCCGTCTTCTACTCTGTGCTGCACTTTTCAACCATGGAGATGATTGCAGAGCAGGTGTATAAAAGACGAGAAACAGATTGCTCCGTTGTCTCCTTAGAGTTGCTCATGTCACGGGAATTAGTGTGGTTAGGAGAAGCTTTATAAAGAAAGGAGGTTATATTTCTAATTTTCATGCTATGTTCTGTGTACAGTTCCTCACACTGGGTTGCACAGTGAGCATGAGGTGGACCACTGACAAGGCTGCACAGACCCTGAGGGGAGCAGAGCTCACCCAGTGTGTGGCTGTGAATTTGAGCTAGTGTTTCCAGAAATGCGCTACTCCTGGCAGGGAAGGTCTCTCTCCCTTTCATCCCTTCTCAGAGCCAACAATTTGTAAGAGCTTCTACAGAGCAAAACTTATCTACAGATAAATAGATCTGCACACTGTGGCGTCAACACAACTGAATACTTCACTGTCTGCTAGCCACTGTGCACGTCTTAAACTTGGAGATCTCATAAAATAACAGAATCATAGAATGGTTTGGGTTGGAAAGGATCTTAGAAGATCATTTAGTTCCAAACCTGCTGCCATTGGCAGGGACAGCTTTCACTCGACCAGGTTGCTCAAAGCCCCATCCAGCCTGGCCTTAAACACTTTCAGGGCTGGGACATGCACAACTTCTCTGGGCTACCAGTTCCAAGTGCCTCACCACTTGAGAGTCTCCACTTGGACTTTCCTGCCATAGAGTAGGCATTTTGATGTCTTTCAAGAATTTTATCTGGGGATCACTTTTGTGTCCAGTACAAAGAAGAACTTGCTTTGTCCTTGCTAGGTGGAGACTGTTCATGTGCATTTGTGTGATGTGAGTTGTCCATTTCTTTATCACCTTATGGATCATTAGGATGTGGTGATAAAATTGAAAATAGTAAGAGCTGATCTTTTAAAATGGTTTCCAGTGGCCTCAGATTTCTTACTGACCCTTTGTGCTAACTCATTTTTAAAGACTACCCATAGATGTGATAACTTAGAGAAACAAAGCAATAAGCTAAGAACCATGACAGTTTAACTGTATTTAATCTCAATGACGCAGTGCACTCATCTTGAGGGAAAAATGAATCTGTCGATTTGTAAGTTCTTCATATATGTTGAGAACTTGAAAACATTTTACAACCTGTTTTTAAACTGCATTTCAAAATAATGCTTTCTCTACCCTTAAAGAGAAAACAGCCTTGGCAAAAATGTACGGGAAACCTCAAGCACTGACATTTTGAAATGACAGATTAAATTATTTCAGTGAAGGCTGGGGACATTAAAGTCTTGGGCCAGTTTTATAGTGAAACTACAGTGAAACGATTTTGCATCATTGCTGACTACCAGCCAGTTAGTTGGCCTGAACCAGTTGCTTAATTTCTTTAAATTGGACATGGGTTATTCATCAAAATGTCAAGTCAAAATATTTCCAAAATACCACAAGATTTTTTGTGATATTGTTTAAGCATTTCTAGAAGGCATATTATATTTGCTGGCATAGTGATGTGTAAAACTAGTGCTCTTTTCCCAGTGTGCCTTGAAACGCTTAAACCAGAAGTGTTCCTTGCAGGTATGAGACATATTGAGGGAATTTATAACTGGTAATTGCTTTAAGAAAGAGCTCTCTATAGAGTTCTAGTTTGCTTTTTAGAAAGCAAATCATTATACTTAGCAACTTTGACATTCAGGTTACTATTTGAAATACAAGAGATATTAATAAACTTTGTCATATTTACTACCTCCTTGAACCTAATTTATTGTTATTTAAAATTTTAATGGCAGGATTCTGCACTGAATAAGGCAACATGAGAAGTGTTATGTGAAATGGGCACAGAAATAAACTTCCAAAAGGAGGCTTTTTTTAATGCACTATATATTCTCCATTTGAAAACATACTAAAGAGCAAGAACTAGCACTGGGTTTTGTTTGTCTGTTAAAACATTTCTCAGATTTGGATCAGAAATAATATAGTCTGTCTTAGATGATCCTTCATAGACATGCAGAACAAATAGATGCCAACAGAACAGTACTCATGATTGTCTAATATGTACACAGAAATCAAGGCCTGTTTATGACTGTGCATGTTTATGTATAAAAAAGAGAGTTTGCCAGTGTATTAATAATTAGAGCTGTTGTGCTCTATAGTTACTTGTTCTACAATTTCTTGTAAACTGCAGTCAAGTGTAACACACAATTTGCTGAAAATACTGCTGACCACTGGATCTTGGAAGAATATGTCACCCAGCCTAATAAAGCATAAAATAACTTTTTCTTCTATTGTTGTGTAGAGAAAAAACATTATGTAGAAAGGTTAAAAAAAAGAAACATCCAAACCCCAAGCAAAAAAATTTTGTCCTCTCTCTGTATAGGGAAAAGAATTTAAAAGAAATGTAAGAATCCCAAACTTAACAATCTTATGAACACAATTATTATAAACAATTGCAAAAGTAGAAAGCAAGATTTAGAGAAAGTTAGAAAAACTTTTGACAATCTATAAATTACAAAAGAACAAAGACATCTGTGTGAGCACATCCTTCCATTAAGCCTAAGTATACATATAATTCTTAATTAATAAATACATTATTAATATTTTTTAATGGGAATCATGGCATGACTGTATTCCTTTAGTAAATCCAAATCTCCTTCCGCTTTTTCTAATGAGCACAGAAAATGTTCAGTACATTATAGATACAGATCCTCAGACAAAGTTTAGATTGCATCAAATTATTGAATAAAAGAGGAACCCCTGTGACATTTTCCCAGAGAAATTGCAGCATGTCTGCAAATGCTTGTTAATTCAACAGCTACATTCTCTAATTCAAAGTTATGCAACTCTTTATTAGTTTCCTTTTATCAATTATGTCAAAGACCATATAAGTAATTTTATCTAGGCCAGAACAGAATTTTTTAGTGCACACAATGTGAGATGGTGTTGTGCAAAGCAGCAGAGAACCCCACAGTATCAGTGAATTTAGCAAATAGAATTAGGCAATATTCAGTTAAAATTTCAGACAGTTTGACACTATCTGTCCATTCATCTAATCTTCTCTTTCCTGATGATCCCTGTTGCATTGCGCAGTATTGACAACATTCCACAGAAATTAAGGTGTCAACTGCAAGTCCATAAACACAGAAGAAATGTTTTCTACAGTTCTTCTGTTCCTATAAACGTGTGTCTTGTGAACATACTTAGGGGAACAAAGCTTGTCTTAATAAATACTTTGTAACATTTGCAAACATTGTGGTAACACACATTTGTCATCAATGGTGAAAACTGAGACTCTCATTTGAAGGAAGAATATTATCTCTATAAATATGCATGTGCTTATTTCTTCCCATATTTGAAACAGTCTCTAAATAAGTTGACTTTGTAGTTTCCTGTTATGAAATCAGCAGGAAGAATGTTCACCTGCTAAGAAATGAAATTCATATTAATTTTATTATGGTTTGAAAACTGCCATTTATCTTCAGCTTTCTGGTACTGCAGTTTGAAAAGATTAAGACATCAATATTTTTGGAGTTTTTGTTTATTCTTTTCATGCCTAATCACTTTTCACTCTAACTCCTGACTTACACTGGGAAACTAGATAAGTTTTTCAAATGAAAGAAGTGTTGTTATAGTAAGCAGTAGTTAAGAGCATTACAGCAGTAGACTAAGAATCCTAGAAATAGGGTAACCGAAGTTTTTGTAGCTTTGGAAGGAGGTAAAAGGTGCCTAAAAGGTCAATTTATCTCTGAACACTCAAAAAAAAAAGCAGAAATATTTAAATATGCTTCCAGAGACTGACAAGTAGAAAAATGCTTAAAAGAACAATGTGACATGGGGTGCTTGGCAGTCATGTGGACTATGTGTGCTGTCCCCGTGCTAATTTTAAGTACTTTATCCATAATCTAAAGAGAAGACAAAGACATATAAAGCAGAGGCTTATAGATGGACTGGTCTTCCATGAGATTGGAATGGCAAGTGTTGAGGATGATTCCACTGACAAGGGAAAGTACTGTCAGTAAAAAGTAGTAAAGACAATTGGGATTGAAGACAATACATTGGTAATGCTAACATTTAGTAGTAAGCAGAGTTAGTCTTTTCTCTTACTTTGATATTTGTCAGAAAATATTTATTTTGTGGGCTGAAGTTTTTAAAAGGGTCAAACCTGAACAAAAGGGAACACACTAAAAATACCACCATTCCCAAATGCCTAGTGGTCTGTTGGCTATGGCACTCAGTGAGGGTGTAGGAGACACAGATTCAACTTACTGCTTTGCTGGGTACTTTCTTAGAGAATAGTTCTTCCATCGGAGGCTGAGAAAAATACATTTCCAGTATCATGGTCAGTAGGTCACTGCTCTACCTTTAATTAATAAAGAGAAGATACCAACCAAAGACAGCAGTTGTCTACTTTCAGCCAACTAGAATTTGAGAATGAAGTATATAAACTTCTTTTAGGTAGCTACTTTACTAAACAGACAAAGATGTGTCCTGGTAACTGTCTTGGGTTAGTCATGTCCAGGATGCACCTATTTGTCTCTATTTGCTATAGGAGAAGTCTGGACAGATTTTTTTTTTTGTAGTGGGTTATATGCTTTGACAAAGTGCTGAAGTTCAGGTCCGTGTTTTCATACCAGGTAGAGGAACAAATTAACAGCCGTGTCAAACCTTAATGTCCAATCAGCCTAGGTGATTGCTACTCTGAAGGCCATAAAGATTTGCTTGTTCTCAAGGAAAGCAGAAATGGAGTTGCTGCCACTCAGAGTCTTCTGCAAAAAGCTTTTCTTGATTGCATTAGAATGTGGAACGAAAATGCTTTTTTCCCCTGCAATATTTCTGGTTTGTTTACACGACTAACATTCATGAAACTTGAAATGCAGCGTAAAGGGAAGGGCAAGATACAGCGTCTAATGTCTGGGCTGTTTGCACAACACAAAATGGTGCAGACAAAGGGCTGTGAGCTGTCATTTTAGAGTCCGGCCAAAAGATTCTGTTCACTTCTATCATAATTTTCTAAGTGTTACTTTTAATAGTCTGATCAAATTTATAGAATTTTCTCTGCTTCATGTGTGTGCCATATGTGACACAATTCAGTATTCAGTCACCACAACATCCTTAAGTGAGTGCAAATTTTAAGTGAAGCTGTATAACTATCCACTCAAAAGTTTCTCAAATAATTCAGTATCCTCCTCAGAAATAAATATACTGTGGTCTACAGCTGGCTGAATAATGCAAGAAGTTATTAATGGGCAATTATTCTGTGAGTAATGGTCAAATTTACAATAGGTTTTATTCACGATAGATTATTTGACCAGTTTCAGTGCTGTGAATCAAATCTGGCCGCCAGGCTATCTCCTGTATGAAATGCACAACTCAATGCTATTAAATGAAATTAAGTATTTCTGCAATATTATTCATGGTTCACTGTAGCCAAAGAAATACCTTATACTCTGCAGAGGTTTTTATGGTGATATAAAATACTTCAAGTACCTTTAAAACTATCAGAGTATTGTCTTGGGGTTTGTCTGCAGTTAAATACCTTCTTTTCTTCATCACCATTTCTGCGTCATTTTAATATTTGTATTTTATAATGCCTGCATATTGGCAGTCAATACACTGGATTCATGAATAAATCATTTATTTGCAGACTGCTCTCTGATTAAATACCTGTGAGATCCAAGGGGCTTATTGTACTTCAGTAGTGTATGGTATATTTTATTATTATTTACTTATATCTTCTAACATCTTGCAGTAGTAAAAATACTGTGATGAGAAACAGAGATTGCAGCTGATAAAACCCATGGGGTTTTTTTCAAGGGCAGGTAAGTGACCTGAAAGATGTCAGGGCTTGTCTGAACTGCAAAAAAGCTGCCCTGTGCCTCCAGTGAGCTCATGGAGAAATCTGAGGAAGGGTATGGTAACAGTTGTAAGCAAAGGCAGAAACTGCATATTTTAAAGAAAATTAAATTGATTCTATCTACTGATGTGGAATGATTCCTTGAACTGCAGTTTAAGATGAAAGATTATCCTCCAAACTTATAATTACAGTTTTAAAGCCAATGAAAGTCATTACATAATCTTTCCCAGCTTGAAGGAACATATATAATAGTATGACTGAACAGGTTTTTACCTGATATCTACAGGAAAAAAATACATTTGAAATACTAATTGCAAGAAATACCTACATATCAACCAAGAGGAAAGTTAGTGTTACTGTAAGTTGGAAAGAGTTTACATCGAATAAAAATAAAACCCTCCAAACCCGGTTCTCTGTTCCTTCTTTTTAGTTGTCTTTCACTACTGGTTTCATAATCATAGTCTTTGTGTAAATGAGAACATTGGCTTCATTTCTTTAATTGTCTATATTTTGATTTTTAGTCATAGACTTTCTCATAGGACGGTCTTAGTCCTTATTGGTGCTCTATTTTACTTAGGAGTTACTATGTTTCCAGTGTTTAAAAAAAAAAATCCTTTTTTAAAAATTTCTGTCTTTGTAAAGGCCAAGGTAGTAAATTTCCCAGACCACTGGTGCTTCCTTACTTGTCCTTTACCTTCCATAACTGGCATAATTTCCTGCAGCATCAGAACTTTGAATATGTAAAATAGAAAAGTACTATATATACACCTTTCCCTCTCAACCACCAAAGAAGTGCCTTATCTATTAAATATGAATATAAAATAGACAATTTCTATGTGCAGCATCTTAAAATAGATGCATGGCAATATTGTGGTGTTTGTTTTTTTGGCTTTTTTTGTATGAAATGTCTTTGCTGGCTCACTGCACTTACCAGGAGTGTGGTTCAGCAGAGGCTCTTCAGAGCACTACCCTGTGTGAAACCCTCACGCTTTATAGCCCAATAATGAATACCATTCTTGTTGGCTGTGGGAAAAAATGGGCCAAAAGCCTCCAGCTGGTGCCTTGCTAAATTTGTTGTCTGTCCTCTGCACTCAAGACAACCTGAGTTTTAACCCCATCTCATAAAATCGTAGAGCTCAAAAATTCAGGCGCTCTCCTGAGTGTCAAGTGCCTTGGTCTGTGTTCTCAAGGAGAAGAACAAGTCTTCTGTGAAAAAATAAGTGGAAAATTAGCCACAGTATATTTAGAGCACAAAGTGCTTTTGCTTCTGTCTGTGCTGACTGGGACCCTCTTGCCCCTGAAATCTTTCTTTCTTTCTGCCTCCACATTGCTTTCTTAAAAGCCTGAAATGGAAATGGCAGAGACTGTCATGATTATTAAGATATCAGTTCAGAATTGTTTTGATTAGGCAGAAATATTGTCATTGCTCCAAATGTTGCTTCATATTTACCATAGTTTAAAAATGTTTTCTTATGGATCTTCTGGAAAGTAAAAAAGGAACTACCGCACTATTTTCACAAATTTAGCAAGGCTTAGATGATCTAATTTTGTCTCAAGGCAAAACTAAGCAGGTTGAAGTGTAGCACCTTATTTCTCTCAGCTTGTGAAGGAAAGCTTACTTCTGAATGCAGCAGTGATTTTATGGATGTGCAGTAATGAGAAAAATAGATGTCAAAATGTAGCTTAATCAAATCAAATTTTTTGGCTATTCTTAGAGAAGGTTTTCAGTCCAATTTCAGGTAAGAAGAAAAAAACCCACTTGTTATTGTAGGACATGAAAGGCCATTGATACATGGGCTGTTATTTTCTTGGTTTAGACATTTATGTATGTTTAGTTCATTTGACTGAATTACCTCAGTGCTGGTTAAAAATATTTGAAAGTAAAATGGGGAAGGAATTAACTAGAGTGTAATAGGAAATTGAATAATTATTGCTGCTATTTGCCAAAACTCATTGGGACACAAAGGTGTAAGAAGCAGAAACTGAGTCAAATGCATCTGGAAGTGGATTTTTACTGTCCCAAAAGGTGTCTTGTGATAAATAAGGTAACAAGTGAGAGACAAAGTAGAACAAATGGGTGTCTTCATTTCATTGGTGATCAGCACAGATCAATTTATAGTGAAGGCTGACTTATTTCACCCATATCTCATTCTGAATGCGATCTACAATCATTCCAGCGAAAATATGATATAAAAGATCTGGAAGAACTTGTGAGTGCAGCCTGTGGATGTGCTTCATAGGGGCCTCTGCCATTTTAACCTTTTTTTTGGAACCATTAAGTGAAAGTAAGAAGTATCACTGTGTGTGGTGTAATACATAGAAAGTCACTACAGTTCTCTTCTGTAAACCTAGACCTTCCTCTTACCTGGGTAATTTATGAACAAAAAGAGGGACTCAGAAACCTCGAAAGACAACTTCAGGCCATGGAAATGAGGTTGTATGGTTGGTTATGTGACTTATAATGAGTGAGCAGCCAGTATGACACAACAGGTAATCCACAGAACAGCCCTTATGTTTGATATTTTAGGCCATTCATTGAAGAACTGTGTCAAACAGCATATTAAAAATTCCCAAAATGAACCAGAAGCCCATTTATGGGTGCCTGACTGAAGAGTGTAAGTTGTAGCTAAGTTTCGTTTACACCCTCCCTGGAGCATTACTGAAAATAAGACTCCATGAGTGTTCCTGTATCACATGATGCCTCTGGATGCAGCTGGACACCTTTTTCTGCCATGCTAATCGTGCTTCCAAATAAACAGCTATTTAATCCATGCTCTGAGAGACTAAAGGGGGTAACTCAGAAAAGTACCTTTTTCTCTGATTCATGACAAACTGGAGGAAGAGAGATCAAAGGATGGCAGAGGCATGAAGATTTCAGACAATATCTCTGCTTGCAGGGGAATAAGCAATCTCCTCTTCACCAGATTGTATTTTTGATAGCTGTATTTTGGACTGTAGTATCTGACTTCACTAACTCTTTCCTGCTTGTGCTGGCAAGAGAGATGGGTCTTGGATTTCCTGTATGTTTTACAGTTTCCTGCAGGGTGGGAAATGTAGGTAAACTGAAGATTGTGTGTTGTTACCTTGCCTAATTATCTCTCTTTTAGGGCATTTTTTAGAGAAATTATGATTCTGTGAGTAAAACTACTTGTAGATGAGTCAAATTACTCGTAGACTTGCTTCAGTAGTATCACATTGACTCTTGCCTGGAAACCATCTTGTCTTCTTATTAATACCTAGTAAAGCACCTTATGAAAATGGTAACACACTCAGTATTCACATACAAAGCATGTTGTAAAATTTAACTGTTGGATCTTTTATGTAGAAATGTGTGCAGTCCTGGTAAATAATGGGACAGGTCTCAGGGAATAAATTCTTCTGAATTAGACATGCACACACTGTGTTGAAAGTGTCATTATAATGCATATAATTCTAACAAAATTATAGCTAATCATAGTGAAGTGATGGGGTTTTTTTGTTCAGTAATTGGAATAATTATCAGAGGTTTCAGTTGTCAGCATTGTGTCTGCTGTGTTTCATATTATTCATGCCATGATCTGTGAGTTGCAAGTGAAATTCCTTTACAAATCTGGTGACAACACTTGCTAAGATAAAAATAATGGTAGCAATATTGATACTAAAGGGATCAGGTTTGCTGTCAAAATACTACTACCGAGAAAGAGAGAAAGGCACTTAAATTTGATCGTTTTGAATGTGAGACTGGAAAAAGAAAAAATTATATAATTTTTGTCTTTTAAAGACAAAAAAAAAAAATTCAAAATTTGGGAAGCTTAAATCATTGCATTTGAAATCTAATTTTTTTAGAAACTGTTTTGCTCTGACTTACTAATGAAGGTTTGTGAATGTTCATGAACCTTATCAGAAAGTGACTATAAAGTTTCTTATTAATTGCAAGGTGCAAAAACTGGAAGAGGGATTACTAAGTGAGACCTTTGTTTTGCAAAATTCTTGCGTACACATGCAAGCATATGTATACATATTCAGCTTGACATCCTTGATGCCAAAGTGACTACTCAGGATAATGGTGTTGACCTTAGAGCTGGGCCCAGGAAAAGTGAGTATTAGGGTTGTGGGCCGTTGTTCTGGGGCACAGGACCACAGGGGCACTTCACATAGAATACATATAATTTAAGAGTATTAAGCAGAATAATGTATAATTAGGAGTCTTTATCTGACTAATCAGTGTTCCTAATCTACTTCAAATAAACCAGACTAGTGTAATATTTTCTGTCAAAACTGGTGTTAAGATTTCTATCTTCATATTATGCTGAAGAAAATGGGATTACTTTATGTTAATAGACATAAAACCATTTTCAGTGCATGTATTATTATACTTTTCCCTAAAAAGTAGCAGTAGCTTTCAGAGATCCTCAAGTAAATCCCAAGACAAGAGAACACAGACAGGTAATGAAATAGTAATTTATTTGTTATCTCTCTTGTAACAATTCTTCTCTTCAAGCCGTGCTAGAGATTTAGCACTGGAAGAAGATAAAATTATAAAAAAGTAGCACTTTTCAGAATTATGGAGGCAGTTACATATAGTATAAACCCAGAACATAAAAATGTGAGAAAAATAGGTGCATTCATGTCTTGTCTAAAGTAACTGCAACTACTTTCCTCTCAGCTTTACTGGCCTAATGATCCATAAATTTTGCTGCTTCTCCTGGTATAGTAGAAATATGAGTATTGCCTTAAAAACTAATTGGAAGTCTTGCTAGGTAAAGTCTGATATAATCCTACTTTAAATCTGTCAGCCACAGGTAAGATTGTGGAGCATTTAGTGAAAGAAGAATTATAATAGAGAGTTTTTCCCTTAAAGTATACTATGCAGGAAGCCTGTATTGCTGTGTCTCTTTTTAGTTAAATGTGGGAGTCAGTGTCACTTGAGAAGAGTGCTTTCCGAATGAGAACCTTCGTTTCTTGATAAAGCAAACTATTTCATGTCAGGATATGCAAAAACCTAAGTCATAAAGCTTTTGTTTACATACAATCTAAATATTATGATCTGTAACTTCAACGGACGTAAATCAACACACATCTCGACCCCGGTGATTCCAGGTCAGTCTGTGTCTGTTGGGGATGGTCAGGTTGCATTTCCTGCTTTTGGGTCTATAAACATGTATTAAAGAACAATGGTAAGTTTTACTGATCTACTGTTTGAATCATGGCTAAAATGCCATAAAATTCAGGAGTGTCTGTCAACCTGTCATACTGTCCAAGAAGGAAACGAGCATGATTTATTCCTTTTGTTTTCAGTGTCAAAAGTACCTCTAACGTTTGAAATTGACAGGAAGAAGACATCTCTGCGAATGGGCATATGCTGCTGATCTTTATTTTGTTCCAGAAAAAAAATTAAAATGCTTGAGGTATTTAGTCTACATAGGAGAAAATAATGAAAGACTGCGGTAACTTCACTTAACTTCAATAATTTGAGTTATTGAGTAATAATTATGAATTTCTATAACTTACATTATTGGGAAACTCAGCAGGAACTCACCAAAAGATTAGAGAATTTCAGGAGAGAAATTATGTTTCAAAGCATGAACCAGCCATTGGCAGGTGAGACTTCAGGTGGACTGTGTCCATGAGGAGTTTATTCCAGAGAGACCTAACCTGAAGCATTTTGAGATTGTCTTGGAACACTGAAGTGATCACTTAAGGGTGCCTCTGTTCCTAAAAATACACGTCTGTTCTGCTGCCTTTGAGGAAGAAGTGCGTCAGTTTGTCATAAGATGTATTTCTGTTAGAGCAGAAAAGACATTTCACAGCGGCAAATACAGTTTAGTTTCTCCACTGGAACACATTAAAAATTAGAAACATGCACTGTAAAATATGATTCACCCCAAAATAGAGAGAAAAATCTCTTCTACTGTGCTAGATTTCAGAGATGCCCAGCACAGACTCTCGCAGTAGGATACCAGCTCATTAACTTTTCCTCTCTCTGCAGGCACAGCTGGATGGCATTTCAAAAAGCAAAAAGCAGGTTCTACACAACTGATGCTCTCTCTTTCTCTGTGAGGTTAGACTTACACTGCAGAATTTCAACTGCATTTCTTTCTACACATCTCCTTCTTCTGTGTCCTTCACAGCTGAAAGAGTGTTCTGTTTCACAAATGATTAAAGAGAAGGCAAAATTACTGTAGACCACAGATTTTAGGTACACAGGTAAGTCATCTAGTCTGACTTCCCATCTGCACAAGTCAGGCTTTCTATTCACATTGCAGGTACATGTTTCTGGGGACTGGAGTACAGACTGAAAAATGAAATGAGAACACAAAGAGATCTCTGCTACTTCATGCTTTCCTTCTGTTAATCAAAACAAGCAAAACAATACTAGCCAAGAAATGAGCAGCCCTTCTATGAAGAATGACAGATGAGGCATTGATAGAACCTTCAAGAGACTCTGCTGGGACAGGAGACACCCTGAGGGTGGGAAGGCAATGGTGGAGCAGAAGGAGGGCACCCATCCAGCAGGGTATAAGTGGGAGGAGAGCTCCATTTAAACCTGCAGCTATTTAACCTTAAATATACGCCAGTACAGAGTATATATATTCAGCAGTATATATATTCCGCAAAGGAGAAACAAGTCCTGTTGGGGAAGGATCCTGGGTCAGATATCTCGCCTTTTGCAATTAGGACCAGTGCTATAAAAAGATAAGTGCAAGTGGAAGAGGTGTGGCATGAAAAAGGAGCACTGGCATGGATGAAACAGGCAGCTCAGCATAGACATGAGGGCAGAAAAAGGGAGGAATACTTTCAACCTCTCCTGAGGAGACCTTTGAATATTGAAAAACAACAGGAAGAAACAGAGGTTCAAAGTGAGACAGGACATATTTTGATATGTTGTAGTGGAGGTCATTAACAGATTGCCTGGCCAGAGGAGGTGGTGTACGGGCCTTAAATAGATATTTCTTGTCCTCACGGGGAGCTTTCATGCATCTGGATGGAGGGCACCATAGCAATGAGCAAATCAGGAAGCTGAAATATTCAAGGTATTCTTTTGTGTCAGTCCATATAGACAAAGTCCTTTTCTGTGACCACTGGTTCTATCAATATGGGTGGGAAAGAGAGAAGTAGATGACAGCTGAGGAGCAAAAGCTTTGGGGGACTATTTAGAGCATCTGAATATCTTCAGATCTGTGGGACTGAATGGGATACATCTGGAGGTACTGAAGGAGCTGGCTGAAATGATAATGAGACTCACCTAAGAAAATTCCTGTTGATCAGAGGACATTCCTGCTGACTGGAAAAAAGCCAACACTGCATCCTTCTTTGAGACAGGCAAGGAGGAGGTGGAGAATTACAGCATTCTCACTGTAAACCCAATGGAGTCTAGGCTGGATGAATGACAAATTTTCAACTCAGATAGCAGTCCAGTGTTTACTTTCAAAATGGGATGTTGAGAAACTGGAAAGAGACAGCAAGAGCAATATCACTGACCAGAGATGTACAGCATTGTCCTGGTTTGGGCCAAATTCAGGGAAACATCCAAAAGGAACTTCTCCTCAAGGGAAGGCTGGTTACAGCCACCACTCCCCCACCAGGTTCGGGAAAGAAATATTCCTCGGACGAATGTGAAAGAGAAAATAAAAACTATTTATTTAACAAACACACAGGAAAAGAATAATAATGCTAAATAATGAAATCTCTTGCTGTGGAGAGAAAACCTGAAAGATTTTAGAGTTCATCTGTGGTTGTAGTCTCTCTCCTCCTCCTTGGAGCTGGGTGGGCATGGGGACCCCCCCTCTAGGCCGGTGGAAGGTCCCTCGGTGGGCTTCTGATGTTCTGGTGTTCTGAACAAGTCCAGAAGAGAAGAAAAAAGAACCCAAAGTCCCAGAAAACCAAGGTTTAACTCTCCGTCTCTCTCCGAAGAAACAGAGCCGAAAAAGCTGGCTGGAAAGCAGGAAGGGTGCTTCCTCCACTCTTCTCCCCACAACAGAAGAACACAGAGGTGTAGTGGCCTTGGAGCACAGACCGCTTTAAAACAGTTCATCGGGCCTTTTTTTTTCTTTCTCTCCCCTCTCTCGGGCTCAGTTTAAAGGCACAGAAAGGCACAGGAATCATGTCTGGGCAGAGAGCCATGATAGGAGATACACATCATAAAGTCACCCTAAGACATGCATATAGGAACACCTGTTCCTGGTAGCTTTGATGACTCAGCTATGGCTACAGCTCATCTGATGTAGATGTTGGAATAGCCTTGCTTGGAGCAGGATGATGTACTAGATGACCTTCAGGGGCCCCTCCCTCCAACATTTCTAACCTGTGGCCACCACAATAGAAAGACAAAAATTGGTAGTGTAATTTTGCATGGGCTGACAGAAGAGCTTACATTCATGTTTTCTAAAACCTTCTACCATGGAGGTTTGGTATCTGACTTAATGTATGGATTCTGCTGTATTTTTTGTATAGAGCCAGTATTTCCACCAAGGACATCCACATCTAATAAATAACACTTGAAACTGTCTCACTGTGAATGGCTTGGAGTCTGTTGGACGAAACCAACAATGTGGTTTTCTACAATATAATAGAAGATATCGGGTTCTAAGAAATGTCCATTGATATAACCAGCTAGACTGGAGAGCATTAGCTAATATTAATTGCAAAATAAGTTGTCTGGCTATGATCGTTCTGTTTGGTTAGTGCAGTTTTATACATCTAGAAGACTGGCTTTAAATTAATCTTTCAGACTGAGAAAAATATTTTACCTTTTCAATGTTCCTGGGGAACAAAATAACTTTACTTCATAAAAGACCTTATTTGGTTTTACAATGATAGCTTTTTATTCTTGCTGATCTGAATTATGGATGTGTCTGTAGCCTACGATAGTAAATTCAGTCAGTCCTCCAGATAATAATGTTGACTACAGTGGAAAACATATAAATAGCCCAAATATCCCCTTTATATAAGCAGGCTCTGCAGTATAATTAGGTCAGTAACAGCAACATGTTGATTATACTTACCAGAAAAGAAGGAGCCATAGGCTTTTAAAATTATTTGTTGTAAAGTTGCTGGAGTCATATGTACAGTTAAAGAAATAAACTTTAGGGAAATGGAAGCATTTCTCTAGCACAGAGAACTTTTGTAATTTTGGTATGTATCCATATGTTTAAATTAAATGTTAGGCAACTAATCATGAATTAAATAACTGCTTTTGCAAGATCAAGCGTTATGGTTGAATTGTATTCTTAATTTTACCCTATTTATTTTATACTTTATTTAATTTAGGAAAAGATAGGTATAACGTTATACAGCACGAAATGATATTGTTATAGGAAAAAAATTTGGAGTAGGGTCAACACGGTGCTTCAAATGTACCTTTCCAGTTATGGGCATGTTTCCATGCAGCAGCAAATCAACTACTACTTTTGCTATATTCTTTCCTTTCTCAGGTGGGTAATAAGAAATGAAATTTAGATTCTACAAACGTGCGTAGATAGCAATTTGGTGGTGGTGGAGGACAAACACATATGATTAACTTTGCCAAGGTCAGAACAATTCCTTCCCTTCACTGTCTCTGGGACTCAGACTCCATCCCCAAAAGATCACAAGTCAAAGAAAAGCAATCCCTTTATTTCAGACTGATTTAAACATTTTTCATTTTTTCAAAGTGTATCTATAGTGTGATTTGACACTCCACTCAAATCCCTCAAAGACAAAGTAAAGTATCGGTGTTATAGTAGAGATTTATCTTCAATCACTGTCTCTTTCTTCCTGTGAGATCTGTAGGGATAGTGTAAAGGAAGGGTCTGGCTCAAAGCCAAGACTAAAAATAAGTGCAACAAAAATCTCTCTATGTAGCATCTGAAGCAATGCCATGGATCAAAATGAATTTCCAGAGAAAATGCCTCCCTATTAGAGGGCCAGTTGGGTCACGGGATGCATCAGGCACAGCATCACCAGCCAGTCGAGGGAGGGAATTGTCCTGCTCTGCTCTGCACTGGTGTGGACTCATCTTGAGTCCCATGTGCAGTTTTGGGTACCACAATATAAGAAAGACATTAAACTATTAGAGAGTGTCCAAAGGAGGACTATGAGGATGAAAGGACTGGAGGGGAAGCTGTATGAGGAGTGGTGAGGTCACTTGGTCCATTCAGCCAGGAAGAGTCTGAGGGGAGATCTCACTGCAGTCTGCAACTTCCTCATGAAGGGAAGAGGAGGGGCACGCACTGATCTCTTCACACGTGTGACCAGTGACAGATCTCAGGGAAATGGCATGAAGCTGAGTTGGGAAGTTTATGCTGGGTATCAGGAAAAGTTTTTTCACCCAGAGGATGCTTGGGCACTGGAACAGGCTCCTCAGGGCAGTGGTCATAGCACCAAGCCTGACAGAGTTCAAGAAGAGTTTTGACAATGCTCTCAGGCACATGGTGTAGATTTGGGGTGTCCTGTGCAGGGCCAGGAGTTGGACTTGGTGATCCTGATGGGTCCCTTCCCACTCAGCATATTCTGTGTTTCTATGATTCTAGTAATTTAAGACACGTGTCAGTGCCACCAACATGCCAGGCAAATTTGGAAGCATTTTTCTGCACTGCGCTGTATAGTGCAATTCTGATGCTGATGCAAGTGATTTCTAAAATGGCATGAGATCTTGGCATGAGACCTGCATACACATTTTACAGACTGAAGACTGTATTGCAGAGCACAGTAGAGTGTGAACTGCCCAAGGTGGCATCACTACTGTATTTCACCAACTGTGTTGATGCTGCAACACCTCTGCCAACCCAGCACTTGGCTCTTCTTTCACAGGAAAGATGAACTCTCTGAAATTCTCTGGATGTATACTGAGACAAAAGAAAATGATGAAAATAAATCAGACTTCATTTCCAAAATTAATCAAACCCCAGTAATCTATTCTTACCCACCACCCACATTATCCTCTTTACTTTTTTTGTCTTGTTCAAGTCATAAATTGCAGCAAGGCTAAATCATTTTCATTCTATGCTGTATCACTCACACAAAGAAATTTGGGATCCATGGGTCTTAAGAGAAGATTCTTTTTAGGATGCATAATTAATCTGTCTCAGAGAAAATCAATTACTATGAACAAACATTTAAAAATAAGTAACTTAGTATCTGTACTTCAGTGTGTCCTGTATATTCCTCTATCTGACAAGAATACATTCTTGTTAAGCCAAAGATTTTAGTAAGAAAGCTTCATTGTTTTGAAAGAAGCAAAATGCATTACAAGCAAAAATTGTGTTTAGATGAAGGTGAGTATCTTGTGAAGGTCAAGAGTTGTGGTATGAGTAATTAGGTAGTAATTGTTCAACAAGATAGCTAGTTTTAAAATACAACTAAATACCTATCTTTCTACTACTATTCACATTTTGGTTTTTATCTTCATCATTAGGTAATTTTTCAAAATCTTACACATAGTAGGAGACTATTAACTACATGGAAAAGATCTGATTGCTTTATATGCTGATATGGTGTGGTTTTGCAAGAGAAAGATACTTTCAATAGCTCTTCATAGCTTAAAATACTTCACTATTCACAGCTTCTTAAAGCGATATGAAAATATCCCTAGATGTATTTCTCAGCAGGGCATGGCATTGTCAGAGACTGGCTGATTTCAGGTACATCACTGAACATCACTTACTGTCCACCTTTTACCTGTTGTCACTATAAAACTTCGGCAAAGTCTAACAATTGATGCTCCATTGTAATGTCTTCACCGACTTCCCCAGCCCCAGATTTTCTATAGATCCTCAAGAATAGTCTTCTGTGCCAAGGGCTATTCAAATATCTTGTCACACCTGTACAGGTAGCTTGCTCACTCTCAGCAGTGATACCTCTAACTGGGCAAATGGACAAGTTGAAGCCACAACCAGCTTTTTTGAAATCTCCAGCACTGACCACTCTTAGAAACTAGACGTTAAACAAACAGGCTGCTGGTGACCCTTATTACAGTGACCTCTATTTGCAGACGCACTTTTTAAACCATCAGTGAGGATTCAGCATTGCCTTGTTTTGAACCCTTTGCTCCATCTGCATAGAGCACATCAGCTGATGGAACAGCTTTGGAAAAGTTCACTTAAAATGGACTGATCAATAATGAAAGAAAAAAAATCACTTTCTCTAACATAAAACCAGATTCACACATTTAGTTTAATCAGCTAAGCACTAGGAGTATTTTTCTGTCTTTTCAAGGCTTGTACCTCCTGGTAGCAGAGACAACAGTCAGGTATAAATACACAATGAGTCAGTCAGTATCTTTTGATTTTTTTGGTTGAAGTTCAACTTATATACTCTGTGAAGGAATAACACAGCAGCAGAAAAGAGACCCTGGAGTTTCTGTCTGACTGGAAACTCAAGATCAATTGGTTCACTGAGCCACCTGACTGAGAAGCTCCGTTATTTATATGTTTTAATCTGAGAAGCAACCTCTCCTATGGCCTCTGGGGAATGCCTAATAAGTACAAAAACCAACTCATTCTTGTTCTCCCGGTAATTGAAGCAAGGCCACTGAACCTTAAAGATCTGTACTAATGTACAGGAGCAAAGGAGTTTACACTGGTACAATTAATTGATCTACATGTCTGAGGACTGGTTCACAAGTGAGCTGTGTAACTCAGTAAAAAGAAGCCAGGTAACTTTTTAGGTACTGAAGCTGCTAAGCTGATTTTGGGTAACAGCAACATTTTATACTGTATTCATTGGTCAAAATATTACAATGAAACTTCATTAAAACCTCAAAATAAACAGTCTCAGACTCTAAAGAGTAAATGAGCTGCAGATGTCTCTCCCCTGAGAAAACTGTCTCCACTTTCCAGATGTTCGCATGCAGAGTCTGATAAGAAATAATTCAAGTTTACACCACCTCCAAGACAACCCTTAGGAAAGAAAGACTATTTTATATTTTCAGATGCTGTTTCAGACGGTGCAGTTGTAAAGTTGCATAAATTTGATCAGGATCCAAAAAGAAAACCAATGAACAAATTGTCTCTCCCTAGTATTTGGTATAACTGGCATAGTCTGATTCAGTTTTCTTACTCTTGAAATCACACAAGCCCACTGAAACTCATTTACAATTCTTGGTCTTAGACATATTTTTCCAGTTAACTAAAGCTGAAAAATTAAAAGTTTAAAAATATCTGACATGGTTTTCCTTCCTTTTTCTATGGTGTGAATTTTGTCTATCACTTATGTTTGATTTTTTCTTTCTCCTTTTTTTTCTTTTAAATGAATTGGGAAAGGTCATTTTGTAGCTTTTCACACTTTCTCAGATCTGAAGAACAAGAACCCGTATTCACATACACAGAGAAAAATGCATGAAAAAGCATCCTGGTTATCAGGATAGATATATATCTTTTGTATCATTTGAATTTACCACTAAATGCTACAAGGAAAGAAGAAACAGCAGCAAAATACCACAGAAGAGCAAAAATTAGGTGATAAATATACATCTAACATGGTTATAATATTATAATATATGTGTAACAATAACATTTCCTTCTGTCATTGTTCAGAAGGCAGTATAACCACATTTTTGATACTGGGTAGTGTGTGGGTCACAAAGAGTTCTGCAAAAAATATGCAGCAAATGTAAATACCAATTCACTGACTTCAGAGAATGTTGAAATATTTCTAGGTTTAATTCAGATGCATACACTGAAAGAGAAGATAACAGTGCACAAAGGAGCCCTTTGGTGTACTATTTTGCCTCAAACCATAGCTTTGACTTTATGCAACCTTCTCCTTGGGAAACTCATTTCACCCTTCTTTGTGGAATTAGTACTTAAAAGCCCCTGGAAAGAGCAGCTATTTATTATTCTGATAACAACAAGAAGAAACTCACGGGAAGAGATGAAGAAAAACCTATTTACACTGTCCTTGCTTCCTTGTGTCATTTTTACAAGCAGAAGAGACAATATTGTCTTCAGTTCCAGCAAATCACATGTGCATGCATTGTACGGGCTAGGGAATCAAATCTGATATTTTTGTTGGCCATCTGTGTTCATATCCATGTATAAAATAATGATAAATTCACAGCTCTAGTGTGTCTTCAAATCCTGTGTCCAGTTCTAAGCCCCTCTATTCAGGAGGGAATTTGAGGTGCTAGAGCATGTCCAGAGAAAGACAAAGAGGCTGATGAAGGGTCTGGAGCACAAGTCCTGTGAGGAGCAGCTGAAGGAGCTGGGGTTGTTCAACCTGAGAAAAGAAGACTCAGGGGAGACCTTATGGCTCTGTACAACCCTCTGAAAGGAGGTTGTAGCCAGACGGGGGTTGGTCTCCCCCCCCAGGCAATCAACGACAGGACAAGAGGACATAGTCTTATGGGCAGATACTCCAGGGAAGATTTAGGCTGGACATTAGGAGGAAATACTTCACTGAAAAGTTGATTAGATATCGGAATGAGCTGCCCAGAGAGGTCGTGGAGTCACCGTCCTTGGAGGTGTTTAAGGAAAGACTGGACATGGCATTTGGTACCATGTTGTAGTTGACAAGGTGGTGTTTGGTCAGAGGTTGGACTTGATCTCAGAGGTCTTTTATAACCTGATTGATTCTGTGACTGTGTGAGAGCAGTGGGATGAGCCCTGTCCTAGTTCAGCTGCCACAGTATTGCTGACAGAGGCCAGGATGCCATTGGCTTTCTGATCACTTCACTGGCTCATGTGCAGCTGCTGTTGACCAGCACTCCCAGGTCCTTTTCAGAGAGCTTTCGGGAGCTTTCCAGCCACTCTGCCCCAGCCTGCAGAGTTGCACCGGATTGTTGTGACCCAAGTGCAGGACCCAGAGCTTCACCTTATTGACCCTCACACAACTGGCCTTGGCCCATTGATCCAGCCTGTGCAGATCCCTCTGCAGAGCCTTCCTGCCCTCCAGCAGATCAACATTTCTACCCAACTTGGTGCCATCTACGAACTTATTGAGGGTGCACTTGATTCCCTCAAATCAAGAAAATATCTTATAATCGATAAAGATATTAAACAAGAGCAGCACCAGCACTGAGCCCTGGGAAACACCACTTGTGACCTTCATGTAATCTAGATGTATAAATTCTCGGAAAACCCAGTAATGCTGCTGCTCTCTCTAAATACAATTTTAATAATTTAGAAATTCTCCTCTGGGATTATCAGGCTTGTTTTATGGAAGCTGTCAGATCCTCGAAAGCAGCAGAAGCTAGCAATGCAGAAAACCTATCTAGAGGTAAAACATGACCTCTGAGTTTTCAAGTATATGCAATGTTATGTGGAGGACAGAGGGAGAAGGAATATATTTTGCTTTATAGCACCTTTGAGAAGCAGACTTTGCTGCCTGCTTTTTCCAAGTGAAGTCAACACTTTTCCTAGCAAAACAGCTGTCATAGCATAGATAAGATTTGTTAAGATATTATATATTGACATGATATTATTAGGTAAATTAGTTGTATCTTGAGGACTGCATATCAGCAGTAAATAAGACTCTACCTGTGACTGAATAAATATTCTTATCACTCCTTCAGTGCAGGGATTTGGGCAATGCTTTTTCCATACAGGTCTAAGTGCACAATCAGGGCTCTCAATGTTTTTTTCCTTAATTGCACCAGAGGAAAAAGTGAAGTAGTATTGTGCCTGTGCTTTTTGCCGTAAATTACACACTTCAAAGACTGCTTCAGACTTCAAATTGCAAACTGGATGTGAAGTTGAAAGGATACTGCACATAGAAAAGTGACTGAGACTGAAAGGAGAAATCCAAATATTTTAGAAAAGTTATTACACAAAACTACTTCTCACTATTTAATACTTCCTTTCAAAGAGTTTCACTTTGGTCTAAACAGACTGTAATTTTCACACACATGATATTGAACTTCCACTTGCTTTAAGTCTTTGCTTAGACAAAAAATACTTTTTATGTTGGAAAAAAATAGTTGTTCTGCTTTCCCAGTTATAAACTCAACAGATATTTAGGTGATTTCTTTCCAAATAAAGTGATGCTTATAAATGCCATTTAATAGTGTCTTTATATCTGGTGTTTTCAAAGACAGTCAATTTTACTGTAATGGAAAATATGCAAAATCAAGCAGAATTAAAAAGAGTGAGAGAAAATGAAGTTTTGTATTGAAAAATCAAGCTTTTCATAAACAACATTCACTCTCCAGAAATGCTTCACAAATACCAGAGTCAATATTAAGGCAGTTATGATGATTGCATCAGATATTTTTTTTGTTTGTTTACTAAATGGAGAAGAGATTGAACTCATTTTAGCAAATAAATAGGTGTTTTAGAGGAAAGTTTGATTTTATTTTTTAAGAGTAGCCCAAACCTGCCTCAGATCTTATATTTTTCTAAAGGAAGCTAAAAGAATTAGATGCTCATCTGCTCCAATATATGAGGAAGAATCAAACTTTTCTGGGCTTCTCTGAAAATCTGAGCTTGAAGAGTTGCAGTTGGTGGTGAAAGACGTGTCTGATTTCCTTAGAGTGATTTTTTCTTTATGGAAGTATTAGATTTTAGTATACTGAATTATAAATTACGAGAAAGGACAGGACCTGGGAAGATTCAGCATTAAAAATTAGGTATATCTCCCTAACTGAAGGGCTTGCAGAATCAAGAATCAGAAGTCATCCAAAAGGTCTCAAATATATTTTTATCTGCATTTTTTAAACATTAAAATTTTGTAAACAGTCAGTACTGCGACAAAACTGCTTTCACATCCAAGTATGAAAATACAGGCCTACCTGCACTAACCAGAAGGGGCGTATATGCAAAGCATGTAATTGAAATTGCAAATAAAGAATATGAGCACAGTTTAAAAAAAATTTTCTTGGCTGTTGGCTCCCTGGTGGCATCATCTTAGTAGTAAGCCCAGGAAAACCTGATAGCTTAACCTCTGGGCCATGCTGTTCTGCACTTCTAATTACTGGATAGTTGTTTGCATCAGATTGAGGTAACCTATTTGAATTAAGCTTGAAAGGAAATAAAAACTCTGGCAGGTCATCTTCACCTGATGCCAGATCAGAAAAAGTCCAAAGGACCTTTTCTGCTCTTCTTCCCTTTCCTGGCCTGGCATTCCTGTCTTCTTTGTGTCATCTGTTGTGACTGTGCACTTGAACAGGCAGTAAGCTGGAAGTCTGACCTTACAAAAACCCCAAACAATGTCATGCTCATCCTCTCCTAAAATGAGAAGATTCTTTACATGAACTCAGTCAGTTAATTTAACACACTCCACAAGATCAAATGTGGTGGATGCAAGGCACTAGACAGCACTGCTGCCTGGGATAGTCCTCAGCTGGGGAACCTCTCGCTTGCAGGTATCAGATTGATCTAGTTTGAACCAATGGGTTTTATTTTACCCTAAACACACCCTATAGGACTGAAACTTGCCACTAACAGTCCTAGCTGTAAGTCTCATCCTTTCCTATGCTCCTCACTAGGTGATGGTCACCAGATAAGTCAACTGCCTTAAACAAAGATATCGTGTAGCCTCAATGTTGTGGTTCAGCAGGTTTCTTTTAAGAATAATAAAAGTTTAAAGACTTCCTTTGGACAAAAACTTTCACTTATATTGAATTGGTGACATGCAGTCCTCAAACCCAACACTGAACAACACAGAGAAGAAATCTAGCTGGAATTTCTCAGGTTCCCTTCCTTTGCCAGGGCTTATGAATGCAGGCTTGCCAATGGGCAGATAATTGGGACAGAGAAAAGGTCTGATACACTGCCTTTCATTTAAGGTTTCATCACTAAATTAATGTAACACATGAAGTGATTAACACCTTCTCTTGAAAATTCTCAGAAAAGTAACTTTTAGTTCAGAATAAATATAGTAATTCCACTTACGATTTAGTGCAATCTGTATACATTAGAATAGGATGAATCACTGCAAAACTGAGTGCAAAACTATGCAGTTTCAACCAGAAAACTCTGATTTTCCTGCTGATAATAAGACCTGTATCACATTATGCTTAATCACAGCAGGCCAGAAGCCTTCGCTGTGCCTAGTCTAATAGCAATATACAGAACAGCTAGGAATTATCACTAGATTAATTGTAAGTATAAGAAACCAGACTGCAGTGCTGTGGTGTGGGTAACAGTCTTTTAGCTAAGCCTGAGCAGATAAGATATTCTTGTGCCTTTTTGTCTTCCAAAGAAGCAGGAAATGCTGGTGTAGTTTCACCTCCTGAGTTACCAGCAGTGTATTTGTACTTCTCAGAAGCATGGGAAGTTCAGTGTAGGCTGAAACACAATAGTATTCTCTCGCTTATGCTGTGAAGGAGTCATTACAGACTCAGTAACACTAAAATGTACGACTGTAACATGTCTATCTCTCCTTCATGTCTTTTAAGCTTCAGCTTGCCTCTATCAAGTCCTATTATGCAGTCTCTGATCTTGTTGCACTTCAAGTGTGCAGAGAGAGGTGCTCAAAATCCCCAGGTAAATATTAATGGAATAACCTGTTTCCACATTCCCTTTGTGCTGTCAGTGTTTAGTTTATGCACTGGAGAAAAAAAAGTGTATGCCTTTCTTAAAAGAAGAAATACTGCTGTTCAAATGCTCTTGAAGTTTTCATTATCCACAGAATGGCTAATCCCTTTATGAATGCTATTCCACCTTTTGGTTTTTGTTACCTAACTCACAAAGAAACAAACAACTTCATAATTATAATTCAGTGAAGGTAGTTCCGATACTGTAGTTCTAACCCTCAGTTTTAGAGGACTCTGTGAAACAGTCAAGGAATAGCTTTTAAAGAATTGCAAAGGCTCTGCATTTCTGCATTTGTATTTTTGCTTTTTACTCAAATTATGAAGCTGGATGTGGTTCAAAAACTGTTATATCCTTCTCAAAACTAGTCTTCCTAATGCTGTTTTAGCTGATGGCGGGCTCAACAGAAAATTTTGCAGTAGATATGTGAGTACATAAGCATGAATATACAGTGCAAAAAAGTTTAACAAGGCAATATACAAAACAAGAACACTAACGGTCACTAATTACCACTGTAGTACTAATATAAGAATAGGCGGGTCTTTGGAAAAAAAGAAGGCCAGTGTCTCGCAGAAAACCTTTTACCTTTCTCCTATCCGCTCCTTTTCATGCTCTTCCACATGGATGTCCCTGTAACAGCCAGAGAAAGACCTGGAGTACTACCTCACAATGCAAAGAATGCACAAGATCTCTATATATTAAAAAAGAAACTCATTAGATTTCATGCACAAGGTTGTTATGAAACCATTGTTATCCCCTTTACATTATTCTGCTGCTACTAAAACAGAAGGACAAAGAAAGGTGTTTATAAGGATGCCACAGTCCTCATGGTAGGGATTGCCTCTGGGGCTCAACCCTCCCATCCCTGAAAATGACTGTGTTGGACAGGGCTGAGTGCTTTTCAGCCAGGTTTGCAGCTGGGTTGCAGAGCTGCTTTGGTGTAACTGCTGAGCAAAGTGTCTCTAACTCTGAACCAGAGGTGAACCTGTAATTCAAAGGGAAAAAACGAAGTCTACAGCACTTTTATGTTCATTTCACAGTTCATGGTGAGAAATTATTCTTATTTTTCAAGTTCCTACAGTGCTAAGCTGAGAAAATGGGCCTTCAGTAATTTTCTTTTAATTGGGAGCCCAGCAGTACAAAGATGGCACAGGCTGGGGTATATTTTGCAATCACCTGCTGCAGCTTGCACTGTGGCAATAATTGAGACTAGGTGTGACTAAAGTATAGTTCATCTAATGGTAATAATAGGTGCCACAGTCTGATGTTCTTTCATAGGTGAGAAAAGGATAATTTAGCACATGTTATATCTAATTCTTTTTTTCAGTGGGTAACATCAGATCAGGGTTTCAGTTCCTAGTTTACTTAACTATTATAAGACTCACTAATAACTTTGATTTACTTTTGCTGCCAACTTACTTTTTTGTAAGCTTTGTCCAACCTAGTTTCCAGTTTTCCATGAGTTCCTACAAGAAATTTTCTGTTATACGAGCAGATTTTTGGAAACTGTTGTTGACATGAATCCGAATTACACAGCTACAGATTCTAGTTTGAAAATGTATTTAAAACTTTCCCTTGCCTACCTTGGCCCTTTTTTACTGGCATCTCCCCCCAGTTATCATATCAAAACATCACAGTTTAAATTGGAACTCTTCTTCAGCAACATAAGCATCTATAAATCTTTTGAAATGCTTCAAAAACTTACCTCCTTCTCAAAACGGAAGTTTTTAGAGTCTGAGTAAGTCCCAAGTAACTGAAACACACTCCTGGAACTAACTGGCAGGTATGGTCAGGAGTATGTGAGCCTTATTTCTTTATGGAGAGTCTAAAGGGGGATCTAAAACTACATTAAACATCTGTGTTTAGTCTTGTAAATTGCTTCCTTGGTGTTTCTGTTTTAGGATCCTAAGGAAGGCTTCCTGAGTGCTTGAGTGTGTGGTATTGCCATTGACTCCAGTAGGAATTATGGTCTCTAAGTACTTCTCTAAACCGTGAAAACTACAACCACTGGAAAACTTGGGTGGTATGCAGATGCCTCAGTTCAATCTCACAGTCCTTGGAGCCTGCCCTCAGCTGTTTTCCTGCCCATACTGCTTTGGTTTAGGAAGCAAGAAAATGCTCGGTCTGGATCTGGTCTAAGTTGCCATAGACCAAATAACTTTGTGTGCCCTGTTCACATAGCTCATGCCCACACTCCATCTGCATGCACACAGGAACTCTCCCCAACTTATTTTTGGTATGATTATCTCACATGTATATTTAGGTATTCTACTCTGGATCCTGCACAAAACATTGATTTTCACCCAGCGGCGTTTTGGCAACAGGATAACCTCTCACTCTGCCTTTCAACAGCTCTGCTGTCCTTCCTGAGACACTTACTCCTGTATTGTGTTCCTTGGGCCAAACACTGATTCCTTGGCAACGTCTTGCTGGTCTCTCCCTCTGGGTCTTCCCTTTGTTTTTCCTTTTTCAGTGCCCTTCAGTCACTACCATTTGTTATTTTCTTCCCTGAAGCAATGTATGACCTGTCTTCTTGGGATTCATCTGACAGTGGATCTCAGGATTATTTCTCTTCTGTTGGAACAGCTGGGATCAGTGCTTACCCAATCCCACCCTTTTTTGTAGCTCTTTTTCCAGCAGCTCCTTATATAGCACAGAGAATTCAGAGATGGAATAGGCAGGACCAGCTCCCCTCACAGACCTCCCCTCCCCTTGAGTCTACAACTACAACTTCCTGATGCAGGGCTGCAGAATTTTCTGAGATAAGACTTTCATGTTTTTTCCAGCTGAAACTGTTCCTCTTTGTGTGAACTAAGTGCTCAATGGCTACGAATGAATGTTCATCCTGAATAGGATGAGAGAAAGCAAGCTGAGCGTGACTTCAGCAGCTGCAGGACTCTACTGGGAAAAAAGGGTTCCTGCTTCAGTAAGTGATCATGATAAAAATATTTTAAGTATAGACAAGAGATTCTTGTTATGGAGAATATACATAAGATGGATGATACATGCTGATTCTGGCATGCTCCCTATTCACCTTCAGCATCTTTTATGTTGACTTTATGTATACCACTTTATGATAACATGGAATCACAGCATCATAGAATTTCTGAGGTAGGAAGGGACCTTCTGGAGATCCTCCTGTCCAGCCATGTCATGTGTAACTAAGGCACATCTGCACCAGTAGACGCAGAGAATCTTGGCCCTACTTGGAACCGTGGATAGGCTGAAAAATCTCAGGTAGAGGCACACGTGCTTATGCAACCCAACACTAGGTTCAGTAGGAGTGTTGATCCACTGGAGGGCAGGAAGGCTCTACAGAGAGATTTTTATGGACTGGATCAATGGTCTGAGGACAACTGCATGAGGTTCAAGACGGCAAAATGCCAGGTCCTGCCCTTGGGTCACAACAACCCCATGCAGTGTTACAGGGAGGGAGAAGAGTAGCTAGAAAACTCCTCAGCAGAAAGGGACCTGGGAGTGCTGACCAACAGCAGCTGAACATGAGCCACCGTGTGCTCAGGTGGCCAAGAAAGCCAATGGCATCCTGGCTTGTGTCAAAAATAGTGGCCAGCAGGACTAGGGAAGTGATTGTCCTGCTACACTTGGCACTGGTAAGGCCACATCTCAAGTGCTGTGTCCAGTTCTGGGCCCATCACTTCCAAAAGGACATTGAAGTGCTGGAGGATGCCCAGAGAAGGGCAACAGAGTTGGTGAAGTGTCCTAGAAAGAGTGACTAAGGGAACTGGGGTTGTTTAGTCTGAAGAAGAGGAGGCTCAGGATGGCACCTCATTGCTCCCTGCAACCACATGAAAGGAGATTGTAGTGAGGTAGTGATCAGTCTGTTCTGCCATATCACAAGTGAAAGGACAAGAGGAAATGGCCATAAAGTGCACCAGGGGAGGTTCAGATTAGATATCAGAAAAAAAAATCACTGAAAGCCTGGTCAGGCATTGCAAAAAGTTGTCCAGAGAGGTGGTGGGGCCTCATCTCTGAAAGTGTTCAAGAGGCACCTGGACGTGGCACTTGGGGATACAGGGGGAATTATGATGGTCCCATGTTGACATTGGACAAATGATCTTGAAGGTGTCTTCCAACCTTCCAAGGTCTTCCAACCTTGTTGATTGTATAGGCTTCAGTTTCAGATTTATTGGCTCAGATCTTTACTTGCTTATGGGTCTCCCTTACACTCTCTGGTATTCTGTGTAAATGTGCTTAATCTTTCAGCCAGGTGATTCAGAGATTTTTATTTATTAAAGCTTGCAGTGTTGCCTAAATTAAAAGAGAAAATATACTAAAATTCATAGTTCAGCAATTTTTATATTTGTTTAAACCAAAAATATCTGCAAAGAATATGGAAGTAGAAATATTTTTCCTGAGAGGCAACATGCTACAGTAACATGATCCTTGCTCAATTACAGTGATTCGTGGTAAGTAAACTCCATACTTTTCAATCACAAATGCAAGCCTAATTTTCTCAGCATCCCTGAAAACCAATCCTCAGTGGGGTACATTCTTAATTTTATGAATTTCTGTATTTGCTGTTGAATGCGTTCATGCTTTTCTAAATTTTTCACCTGCCTTGCTATGGAGACTGCTAAAATCTGATTATCATTGCTGAAGGCACCACCTTAGCTTGAAGAGATTAAATAATTTTGCTTTTGCACAGTATTTGCTCCAAAACCCGGTTAATACTGTCAACTTAGAACCACCCCTACTGGGGAATTTGCTGGAAAGGAAAATGTGATTTGTGATTTAAACTCCATTACTATGCTGATTATTCACAGCAGTGAAAATTTATACCCAGCTTGATGTGAAATATTTAGTTTAAGAACTTTGGCCATAAGGAAACACAAAGATACGATAAACTGTAACACCGGTGTCTTTCAATCTGTAGTGATTTTACCAGGCCAGGGCCAGGCAAGGGTCCTATGTAGTCCTCTGAGCTTCTTGCTCTTACCAACAGGAGAAGTCTGTGAGACAGATAAATGACCTCTCCATGTCCTACATCCCTTCTCTATAGCTAAGAAATGATTCAAACTTCTGTGACTACTTGAGGTTTACAGATGAAAAACAATCTCTAGAACCATATTTAAAGCAGAGCTCATAAACTCTCTGAGAGTTTTAGTCCTCCAAATTTAGCCTCCTGCAACTTCAGCCCTCTAGGAGTTAGCCCTCAACATGGAGATGAGAAGGGATCTCCTTCATTTGCAGGTTTGTGGGTTGTGTGTGTCCAGGTGTCCACACACCCATTCAGTCACGCTCTTCATTCCTGGGAGACCATTTCACTGCTTTTGTCCTCCTGAAAAAACTTGTAGTTTAACATATGAGACAAACCATGCACAAAAGGGTGGGCTAAGGTGGTGGGAAAAAAGTTTTAACTTGTCCCCTATAAAGACATCTTGGAGAAGTGCTATCTGAGGAAGCTGCTGGAAATATGACATCTGCTTGGATTACTCACTCCCTTGAGTAAGCAGGAGCAGCAGATGTGCTCTCTTTGTAGCTCTGCACTGCATGGAGTTTTACAGAGCTTCTCTTGAACCGAAAATTTACATCTGATAGAAAATTCAGCAATGTCCTTTGTCTACATGGATGCCCATATGCAATTCCATGGGCACTGATATTTTGTTATTTTTCTTATTGCCATTATTGATTGTCTGCTTCTATCAGGTTACCTTGTGACATGACTTGAATCATCCAAATCCAGTGTGGAACAAATTGACCAGAATGAGACCCATATAAATTGGTAGCACTCCTGGATTACTGTTTACCCACCTTGTAAGTTTACCACAAAAATCACTCAGAACTTGCAATTCACTTACAAATGATCCTCATGTAATTGCAGAAGTATCCAAATTTCAAAGGTCACTCATCCTTGAAATCAGCACAATTGATTTTTTTATGGCTTGCTGTCAAAAACCACATTTATCCTTCTGAGACAGGACCTGATAAACTTTCTCTCTGAAGCTTGCTACCTTAAATAATAGTGCTCAATGAATAGATTTGTAAAACACAATTTCTTACACTGGTACATTGATTACAGGTAATGCAACATGTCATCACAAACACAGTAAAACTCCTGACACGTCACTGAAAATTGTCCTGTATAGAACTAAGAAATATGTAGAAGTCGATTTTCTTGATATCACACATTACATAAAAATGTGTCCTCTTGTTTAATGTAGATTAACGATGGAGACCAGAATGTAAAACATTGTGATATGGAAAAAAAAAAAAGGAAAGAAAAGAAAAAAAAAGGGTATTCCTACGTATTCCTAACTAGACATTAGGAAGAAGTTCTTTAATGTGAGTGTGGTGAGACACTGGGACAGGTTTCACAGAAAAATTGTGGATGTCTTATCCCTGAAAATTCAAGGCCAGCTTGGATGGTCTTGTGAAAAGTCTGCCCAGGACAGGAAGCTTGGAACTGGGTGATCATTAAGGTCACTTCCAACCAAAACCATTCTATGATTGTATGATCTATAGTTTTTCTATCAATGGAAGCATATATTTACAGTTAATATGACCACTCAAGTAAACACGTATTTATGAAATCCCTCCCTTGCATTGTAGATTAATCACCAAGGCCAAAATTCTGAAAAAGGGGTAAAGGTTTAATGTGATTGACTATTTATTGCTAAGTGTTGAATTCTCAGTAAGTTTGACCAAAATCACATGCAAATTTTGAGGCTTACCCTTTGAAAGAATCATCAAAATCATGTCATGCTGGCAGAGATGTGAAAATAAAAAAGTATATGGGGAGGTTTCTTCAAATGTAAAACGAGTACAAATGCAAAACACCCCCTTTCAATAATTTCCTCAGTCATCCTGAGGCAAATCCTTTCAATGCTCATTCAGATCTCAGCACCACATTCGAGCTGCAGCCCTGCCATGCTCTACATCCTCTGTTCCTCCACCGTGTTCCACTGTGGTCCTGCTGCAGCAGCAATATTAGCAGCAGCAACATGTTGTCTTTTCTTCTTTCTGTAAATAATGTGCTAAATGCTGCTGTAACTACTCATAGGGCAAATACTGATCACAGTTTCTGCTTAACAATCCAGTTGGAGTAGACATTGAAGGTACTAATTTAACAACTATCAGCAGGGATGGGTTTTATTCTTATTTTACACAACTTTAGTTGTCTCTAGCTCTAGTTATCTAAAGCACAAAGCAATGGAAGGATATTTTTCCACATATGCATAGCTACACACCATAGATATATTCACATATAGTAATACACCAATAAAGTGGTTATGCAAATTTTTTTCTCCGTTACCTTAGGCTGCTAAGTTATGTAGCTAAGAGAGTATCAGAAAGATTTAAATGTAACCTTTAGAAACATTTTTTTGCTTGGTTAGTGGGATTTATATGGGATGGATGCTCTGCAAACTAGTTTTCTGTTAAAATGCAGTGTGATACTTGTGGATTAATTCTGTTTGCACAAGTGTGGAACAACAATCTTTCTTTGAGGGGTTAATCCGAAAAAAGTACTTACTATAGCAAGCCTAAAACTTCAAAACTTCAGCTCTTCTCTCTAATGAATTATTATTCCACCATCCAAAACTCATCCACTGTGTATTCCCTGTAGCACTCTGTGTCTTTTCTAAGCAGTCTCTCAGAGGATTTTCTTACCAGTTTTCCAGAGTTGATTGTGGTAAGGGCATAGATGGTCATAAACTGTAATCTGGGCTTTAGGGCTGTTAACTGCTGTACCCAAGTGCCTTTTTTTTCTCTTTCTCTCTCATCCTCATGGCCAGAACATTTCATTGATAAGAAATGCTCAGAGCTGCAGTACTAACTTGTCATGTTGTGCTGGTTTTACCTAATATTTCAAAATAGTCTTGCTTCCCAGCAATACTGATGTAACTTAAACACATTCTCATAGACTTTGTGGACCAATTCTCTTTAGCTTGCCTGCACAGCTACCCCTTGTGAATGGATATAGAGTACTATGAATGAAAAATGTATTTGGATACTGAGCAGAAAACGATTACTATTCTTAACATGGTTTTTATAAATTATGTTCATAATGCTTTAGTGATACATGTAACTTAGAAGCTTCCAAGATTAAGAAAATGCATTTCTAAAATTCAATGAAATATCCCCACTGTGACTCCCTCTTTCTCTTTCTCATCCCACTGAAGAATTCCCTCTTTTCAGGAAGTTTGTCACATTTCTTGTCAGTCATTTTTTAATACTGTACTGGTGCTTAAATTTCTCAAACTATTAAAGCAATAGCACGATTAACATTTTTCTCATTTTACTTAAGTTTACTACTTAATATTATGAATGCCTGTTTCTGTTTGGTCTGCTTTGGAAGTTTGTGAAGGATGGTTGCACTACAGAGCCTTAAATTCCATTTTTCCATGAGAGAAATACATTTTTCCCGGAAAGTGTCTTAGAGTCACATTTTAGGAGAAGAAATTGCAAAACTGAATTAGTGCATAAATCAGAGAAAATATTTATTTACAGACATGTAAAAATTATGTTACAACATTTTAACAAAAACTGTAATGAACCATCAATCTGCTCTAATGGGCAAACTCTGAATGTTTTAATTCTGAATTGCGGTGGCAACAATTAAAAATATAACTGCTAACAAGATTATAGTTATCTACATAGTTTTAGTACAGTGATTTTTCAGAACTAAAAATGGATCTACAGAGAAAAATAATAAGAACCGCAACAATATGTATTACAAGAGTTTACAAAAGTAAAAATATTTTTTCTTGATCCAAACTTTAAAGCTTTTTAGTAAATATTTTCCATTCATGCAGCTGCCCATGTTTGAAACAAATATCTGAAATACACAGAACATATAGGTCTGCGTAGAAAATGAATTGGTTTGATTCAGGACTGTCCGTAAAGGATTTTATAAGACTGTTGACTGTCCAAACTGATTGACAAGATATTTTATGTTTCCTATTCTTCCGTATTGCAAGGGATGAGCAATGCTGAAAAACCCCACAACTGACAAAACTCGTGTCAAACAAGTAACAGGTAGTGATGGCAAACAACACCGAGCACACTGCATACAGGGACAGCAGAGAACTATTAAGCTCTGTCAAAGCTACCAGCATCCTCTGGAGTGATTTTAAGCAAACATGCCATTGAGAAACCTTGCTAGCAATTGACTGCACGGGGCAACAATCTTCTGGCTTGCAAATGATGTAGTGCCTCATGGTGTTATCAGAGGTGACTTTTTTTTTGTGTTCAAAATATATTCAGGACTTAAACTGTGGTGTGAAATAGTGTCAACATTATGAATGTGCAATCATTTCTGTGACTTTATAATCTGAGGGTAATGATCATACAGAATGTGTAAAAATCTAAGAGTGCTTTCTGCGAATGTTAGCTCATTTGGAAGGGAGGTCATGAAGAGACAATTTACCTAGATGTTTCTCATATCTAGTTTATTAACATCAATATCGGAACTGATCTCCTTGGATGATACTCTGCATCTTTTAAGTCAGCCAACAGTTTACATGATTTAAATGAGACAAATGCTCCTTGAGGTGCTGAGGTTTGGAGTCCTTTTTTTTTAACTGTTAGCCAAAGATGGAGATCCCAAAATGGTGATTCTTTTTGGCATTTTTACAGTTAAAAATGTTTATAACCCATATTAAGAAATAGAAAGTGGAGAAGTATTTCACCCTCTGATTTGACCTAACATTTCACTTACACAGGAGCAACATTTTTTGCTGCACTTTTCCGGGAGAGTCAGACCTAATAAATTCCAAAGCTGCAATTCTTTATGCTCAGGTATAACTACTTATACTAGTCTTTCCTTATTTAAGGAGCTAGGTACTACTCAGCACTTATGTAAACCATGTAACTCCACACACAATAGACAAGCTAAATATAAGGTACACAAACATAACTGAGAGTGCTATGTTACATAGCTGTCTAGTGAAAAAAGTTCTCACTCAGTAATAGGTTATTAAATTCAAATGTATGCCTTTCTTCCAAATTTTTGAAGAATATCAGTCCTTCTTTTATGATGGGCCCCCTGGTGGAAACCTGACCAGAGACCTTGAGCTCCCATCCTCTTACACTCTCAATACTTGGGGTGAACCTGTCATGTCAGAAACTGCTTTTTAAAACAGAAATTTAATGTTTGATCTTTTAAAAAGTCCCTCTGGTACATTTTGTTTTCTCTTGCTTTCAGCTATAGAGAGCAATTGAAAGGGCAAGGCAAGAGTTCATCTTTGTGGTGCTGGATGAGCCCAAATAGCAAATACCCGGTCATGGGGCTCAGGGGTCAGGGTTCCGTGCTACAGACTGGTACACAGCTGGGTCTGAGCTCCATTTGGCTGCGTAAGATACTTCCTAAATAATGCCTCTCCCTCTTGGGAGGCTGTAGCTACTAAATAATTTATTTACCCTGCAATCACTTTAAAGACATGTCTCTTTCTATATGAGTACCACTCGCACAAAGATGTAGATCAGTAAATACATATTCCTTGTTTCATGTCATCTGCAATGCTAAAGAGGTCTGACTTTGGGATGGTGAACAAGCTGGTACTTCTATTAGAGAAGAAGTCCTTGTGCCTATATCATTTATGCTTTGATAACTCTAATGTCTCAGTAGTAACACAAGAGAAATAATGCATCCATTCTGTTTGAAAGGAAATATGATTTATTAAGAAATTCTATACTGTGATTCCCCCTACAACATCTGTAATAATTAATTTTTCCAACTTCAGGCTTTTAGAAGGGCCTTAGGAGTTTGTGGGTGGAAAGACTGCTGCCAGAAAATAACCCAAAAAGTAAAAAGTAGGCTAACTCAGGCTGTCAGATATTGGCAGGCTATAAGTAATTTTCCTGTCTAGACAGGAGACTGACTGACTTTCCATATGGTAACAACAAACTGCCTTTAGACATTTGCAAGAACAGCTGTAACAACTGTCTGAGGAGGAATGGCATCACAGAGAGTACTTATCTGAAGAAAGGGGTTTACGGGAGGATCTTCTTTACAGTTTGTCAGGGATTGCTCTCTTATTTTGACATTTTCACTTTCTGGAAGCTATTCTATTACCAAATGTAATTATTTCCAATGAGAAATAAATTTAATAAAATAATGGGAAATACCATACAATGTATTTATTTGTGGCATGATCAAAATGGTCTTGTTTGAATTAAGCGGTAAACAAAGAAGTGCAATATCACCTGACGCTAAATATGGTAAAACAGTAAAACGTGCTAATCATAAAAATAGCTTTTAGAAATATACATTTGTATACAGTGTTTTCCACATCTGTTAAATATGTCCTTCATATTATTATGATACAGTACATTGGCCTTTAAGACATCAAAATTAAAAAAATAATACCAATAATTAGCCAGAGAAAACCACATTTACAATCCAAACCATAAAAATCTGACAATTGTACAGCTTAGAACATATAAGAAATGGAGTTTCTAATATTTGAACAATAATGTCCATTTTAATAAGTAAATTGTGTTTCATACAAATTGAATCAAAGGTGTTGTCAGCCAGTAAGAAACTGCAGTTCACAATTTTCTGAGGGGAAGTCAGAGTTTCTCTTCTCAGCCTTCAGGGGGTTCACACATGACATCTCATCACTTGATCTGTAGAAACTGAGAAATGAAATGTTGGCTTTAGTAAGAAAGCATAGAATTTCTTCCAGCAGAACCTCAAAAAGAAGCCAAGACAGCTGGGGAAAAGAACCAAGAGGACCATGACTTGACTTTTTGACAAATCAATCAAATATCAATATCTATAATGCTTTCCCACCTTAAACCATTGAAGATTAAAAGAAGAATAGTGCTCCTGCAGCAGTGGATAATCAGGACTGCAATAGTCCTGAGTTGGACTATATGGTACAAAATAATAACAGCAAATCAAACAAGAGCTGTTGAGGCTGAAGTATTCCTCCCCTCAATAATGCTATGCAAACAACTGCTGAATAATTTCTATTTTAGCAGCAGGAAATAGAATAATGTATCTTGGTTGCTTTGCAATGAAATGCTTTATTTGCATAATAGCATTCGATCTAAATAAATTGCATGCAGAATTTTTTGCTTCAGTCCCATCACACTATTTATATACCTTACCCCATTTCCATTGGCCCTGTGCTTTCAGCAATGCTTATAGTTACCAGATTGATGGATTGTTCCTCAGTTGCTTCCCTTTTGCTGTTGCCTATTTTGCTATTATTTTTGTGTACCTGCCATAGGATATAAATATATATCCTTTGATTTCTTTTGTTGCTTTATCAGCCACATTGTGAAAATGCAAAAATCCAGTGTTAGTCAACACTTTTGAGGATCATTCTTCCTGCAGAGGCTGGAGGCAGGTTGCATCTAAATATCTGATTCCTGAGTCCTATGTGACCCATTAATGCTACCAGCTTCAAGTAGGCATTGAGTGATGCTGAAGGGGAGCATAAGATATACCATCTCCACCTGCCCACAGAAAAACTGACTACACTTTCCTAATCACATCTGTTTGGAAAACTGACAGTAGAAAATGTTAACGGAAGTAGATGGTTTCTTTTCTTAAAGTGAAACTTTCAACCCAAGGTTTTGGTTTTGGTTTCTTTTTTTTTTCAATTTTAGACAGGAAAAAGATCTTTCAGTCAATCTTTTCTTCACCTTTTTTTTGGGGGGGG